>VIEB01002109.1:463-13372 GCA_006547085.1 Malus baccata | reverse complement strand
TAATTCAATTGGGCATCATTTAAGGTGCGTGAAGCATAATAAATAACATGTGGCTGCTTGTTTTTCCTTTGGCCCGAAACAGCTCCAAGTGCATAATCCGATGCATCACGCATTAGTTCAAAGGGAATGGACCAATCTGGTGGAGTTATAATTGGTGCCGTGGTGAGGAGGTCTTTGAGGTGGTTGAATGCTTTCTCACACACCTCGTTGAACTCGAAAGACACTTCCTTTTGGAGGAGACTGCATAGGGGCTGTGCAATCTTGGAAAAGTCCTTGATAAATCGACGATAGAATCCTGCATGACCAAGAAAAGAACGAACCTTTCTCACCGAAGTAGGAGAAGGTAACGGTGGTTGAATGCTTTCTCACACACCTCGTTGAACTCGAAAGACACTTCCTTTTGGAGGAGACTGCATAGGGGCTGTGCAATCTTGGAAAAGTCCTTGATAAATCGACGATAGAATCCTGCATGACCAAGAAAAGAACGAACCTCTCTCACCGAAGTAGGAGAAGGTAACTAGCGTACAGGATCTATTTTAGACTTATCAACTTCAATTCCTTTTTCAGAGATTACATGACCCAAAACAATACCTTGTTTAACCATAAAATGGCATTTCTCCCAATTTAACACAAGGTTTGTTTCAACACAACGTTTTAAGATTAAAGTGAGATTATCCAAGCAATTATCAAATGAACTACCAAACACACTAAAATCATCCATGAATATCTCAATAATCCATTCAACATAATCAGAAAATATGCTAACCATACACCTTTGAAACATGGCAGGAGCATTGCACAAACCGAATGGCATGCGTCGATATGCAAACGTTCCAAAGGGACAAGTAAAAGTGGTCTTTTCTTGATCATCCGAGGCAATAACAATTTGATTATAACCAAAGTATCCATCAAGAAAACAATAAAAGGAATGACCCGCTAACCTTTCAAGCATTTGATCTAGGAATGGCAATGGGAAGTGATCCTTCCTTGTGGTGGCGTTTATCTTCCTATAATCAATGCATACTCGCTAACCAGTTTGAATGCGAGTAGGTACAAGCTCATTCTCGGCATTTTCCACAACCGTCACTCCAGATTTCTTAGGCACACATTGGATAGGTGAAATCCAACGGCTATCATCTAGGAATGGCAATGGGAAGTGATCCTTCCTTGTGGTGGCGTTTATCTTCCTATAATCAATGCATACTCGCTAACCAGTTTGAATGCGAGTAGGTACAAGCTCATTCTCGGCATTTCCACAACCGTCACTCCAGATTTCTTAGGCACACATTGGATAGGTGAAATCCAACGGCTATCGGAGATGGGATAGATCACTCCACAATCAAGGAGCTTGATTATCTCATTTTTCACAACTTCCATCATCGGAGGGTTGAGACGGCGTTGAGCCTCTCTAGTTGGTTTGGCCCCCTCCTCAAGAAATATGTGATGTATGCAAGGGCAGTAACCATCTCACTGATTTCCTCACTAGGAGGCACGGCATGAAGTGATTCATGTGCGACGTGGCTTAACATAGGTGCTGCCTCCTTGGTTTTGAGTTTCATGCCTCTTGTAATGACTTATTCAAGGGCGTCGTCATTCAAATCTTCAAGATATCCCTGCGCCAAAGAATCAATTATATCAATAGAGAAACATGAATGATCTTCACTAGGATACTTAATAGAATCAGAAAGATTGAAATTAACAACTTCCCCATCAAATTCCATGGATAAAGTTCCATTATACACATCAATCTTTGTCCGAGTCGTTTTCATGAATGGTCTACCAAGGAGGATGGGTAATGAAGGGGCATGGTTCGATTCATCCATTTCGAGCACATAGAAATCAGCCGGGAAGATTAAATGATTGACCTGCACTAAAACATCTTCCAAAACTCCCTTTGGATAGGCGTTAGATCTATCGGCCAATTGTATGATTACACCATCATTTTTCAACACTCCTAAATTCATAGATGCATAAATTGAGTATGGCATAACATTTATAGAAGCACCTAAGTCTAACGTGGCAGATTCAAAGCAAGTGTTACCAATGACACAAGGAATTGTAAAACTACCCGGATCTTTGCATTTGGGGGGTAGTTTGCGTTGCAAGATGGCGGAGACATTTTCACCTACCTTTACAACCTTCTTGGTCGAAATCCTCTTCCTAGTAGTGCACAACTCCTTTAAAAACTTGGCATATCTCGGGACTTGCTTGATTGCATCCAAAAGGGGTATGTTAACTTGAACTTTCCTAAATGTCTCAAGGATGTCCTTTTCAACTTCTTCCTTCTTTGTTTGCATAAACCTACTAGGAAAAGGAACATTCGAAGGAAAAACATTAGCAGGAACTGAATTTGACACTCTTACTCGTATTGGAGAGATGGGACAACTTTGGGGTACTAGAAGCTTGCGGCAAAGGTGTTTCCACCTTTGCCATGGGTAGGCCTTCTTCCTCCTCTTCAAATTTCAGTTTTTCATCTTCTTTGAGACCTGATGCTGATGGTTTAGAACCTGCCCCAACTTCTTTTCCACTTCTCAACAATATGACTTTTGCACTTTCGAACCCTCCATTCGGATTTGGAATGGTAGAACTAGGTAATTGGCCTTGGTCTCGAAATTTTCTCACAAAGTCTGCAATCTGTCCAATTTGTTTCTGCAATTGATCCAACCTTTTGTCTTGGCTTTGCATAGCTTTGGTTTGATTTTCTTGCCCCTGAGACAAAGTGGTTAGTATTTTAAGAAGTGCATCATTGTCTAAAGACGAACCTGAAACATTTGGGGCAGATTGTTGTGGAACATGTGTGGATGCGTATGGCTTGGTGAAGAAACTCGGGGGTTGTTGTCTAAAGCCTCCTTGTTGATTGGGTTGTTGTGACTCCCTCCACTTGAAATTGGGATGGTCTCTCCACCCGGGATTATATGTGTTAGAATATGGATCATTCCTTGGTTGATTTTGGCTTTGAAATCCAATTGCATTAGCGCTCTCCCATCCACCATTCTCAATGAGTTGAGGACACTTTTCAGAGGCATGTCCTTGGATAGAACATAGGCCACACACCATTGGTCCTTGAATTTTCATTCCTTCGGCCATCTGAGAAACAATGGAAGTAAGATTAGCTAATTGAGATTGAATATTGGAAGTGGAACTTACCTCATGAACTTGTTGCCGTGGGGGTCCTCTTTGGCCTACGCCCTCGTATTGTTGAGCGTTCAACACTCGATTAGCAATCAAGATCTTGGCAGCCATGGGTATTTTGTCCACCAATGCTCCACCTGCCGAGGCATCAAGCATTTGACGTTCAAGTGGTAGGAGCCCCTCGTAAAAGTATTGTAGAAGTAGCTTATCCTTCATCTGATGCTGTGGACAAGAAGCAACAAGTGATTTAAAACGTTCATAATAGGTAGGAAAAAACTCACCTTCCTCTTGCTGAATACCACTTATCTTTTTACGAAGAAGGATGATTCGAGAAGTTGGGAAGAACTTCTCCAAAAATGCCCTCTTCATACTCTCCCAAGATGTGACCGTTCCGGGAGCCAATTCGTATAACCAATCCTTGGCTTTGTCCATTAAAGAGAATGGAAAAGCCTTCATCTTCAAAATACTTCCGTCGACGTTGACAGGAGTCATGCTTGAACACACCACTTCAAATTCTTTCAAATGTTTGTTCGGATCCTCCATGGACAATGATGCGTAAAATAACTAAACACACAAATTAAACCCTCTTGTTGACAATTGTAGTATGGATAAGTAGGGATCGTTCTGGACCGAGCATTAGGAGGGATTGCTAATCTACTCTAAACTGACTTAGAAACACAATAATAAACTTAAAAACACTTAACAAGACTCATAAGACTCAAAACAAACTTAAAAGACTCAAAACTGCCTAAAAACAACACTAAGGCAGTTTATGCTACTAACACAAGTTTTGGATGAAAATTGATTATATGTTGACTCAAAACACTTAAAAACACAATCTAAAACAAGTTCTAACTAATATGACTCAATAAAGTAAAGTGGGGGTCGGTTTTGGACGAAAATAAGTAAATTAAAACAAGAACAATTTAAACAGATTCTTAAGCAAATTTAGGTGAATTGATGAGATATGGGGTAACTAGAGGGTTCTTCTCCACACATGACACACTTGCATTCAAATTGATTTCCAATTGCTTCTCTAAATAAGTCATGAAACTCAATATTCCAGGTCAACTGTGACAGCACTTTTTTAACCTTCAAGTTCTCCTTAAGTTAATGAATTGGATGGGAAAGCACATACAACAATTCAAAGCATTCTCTAAAAGTCCCCTACGTGAAAAGCACAATAAAGGTACAATCAAAGATCATTAAGTTTCATGAAAACTATAAGCATTGACAAGGCAATTGTAACTATGAAAAGCATGAAACTTTTGCCAAGAATTCACTTAACACGATCGTTTATAAGCGACTTCGACTACTTGCAAATATAAGTTTGTAATTATTAGGTGAAACTCCCTTATATTTTAGCTTCAAATCCTTGCATGAAAACTAAGTGTGCACTCTTAATAAACATACAAGAATAAGTTATCAATCAAACGGTTAAGATTGAATTCACAACTTATGAAATAACAACTGAAGGTAATCAATTCATAATGCAAGTATAATCATGGTATTGAATAGCCCCCTAGCCTAGAAGGGCTTAGTTCCTCATAAACGCAAAACAAAGATACATAAATTTAGACATTGAAAACAAAGAATGAAAACACCTAGAAGTGCTCCAACAATCCAACGTCTTGAATGGCAAGCACGTCCAAGGGTCTCCTTCCTTCTTCTTTGCTGCGGCACAAAGGATGGTTGAAGGTTTTTGTGGTGATTTGTGGTGGTGGATGGATATAGGTTGGTTATGGTGAAGGGTGGAGTGCTTAGAATGGTTAGAAAGGGGTCTTATTTATAGGGAAAGGAAGGGCTATGAATTTATTAAATTTGGAATCATAAATCAATGGAAAATAGGCAAGAAAGGTGCAGGAATTAAAGAGAAAAGAAAAGGGAAATTCGGCAGAAATTGTAGGATAGATTTAGGAATGTGTTTTGAGGCACAAAATAGGTAAGAATCCTATCCCCTTGTATGGCAAGACTTTAGAACAAAGGGGAATGTAATTTTGGATCAGAAAATAGGTAAGAAAGAGGGGAACGGTGCGGCTGGTTGCTTGAATAAAAGGGAATGTGGTTTTAAGATCAGAAAATAGGAAAGAAAGGATGCTTTTGTGCGGCAAGGACTTTAGGGAAGGTTTAGGACTTCTAGAACAACCAATTAAGTGCCCTAATATGTTTTGGAATCCCTTTGTGGCTGGAACATAGGTGAGGGAAGATTAGGAAACTTCCAAGCCACGAATAGAAACTATCAAGAATGGAATCCTCCAAGAATAGAAACTTCCAACTTTAGAAACTTTGGCTTCCAATTTTGAACTCTTCGTTCTTTATTTGTCTTGAATCTAATTCTTCACATCTTCAGTCAATCCTATGCTCATTTGATCTTCAATTTCGTCCATCTTCTTAGCTCCAAGCATAAGTAATCCATTTGATGCCCAAAACTGCTCCAAAATGCTCCAAAATGCACTTCTTTTCCATTTTAACCCATTGGACCTACAAACACACGAAAATAGCTCAAAATACTAAAATAACTAAGAACTAACAACCTAAATGCAAGGAAACAAACTAACTAAGTGGCCTAAATATGCTCCTATCAAATTCCCCCACACTTAGCTTTTGCTAGTCCTCGAGCAAAACAAAAGAAACAAAACACAATCTAGACCTTCCAACAATTGTCTTAGGGATTTCTAATGAACATGACATGCTAAAAATCATTACTTACACAGATTTTAGTCATCCTTACCCTCGAGCACGTACTTAATCATAGTCACCATTCACTAGCTCACATTTAATCCGTTAAAACAACATTTTTGAATGTAGTAAAATGCCTGAATCATCAAAACCAACATGTTAGTAAAAAACGTATTTGAAATTGGAGAAAACATCTTACCTTTTTGCTTCGATAAGAACTCAAGGACGAACACCACTTCTTTGAACGTTTCAGGGACTTTGAATTTGGCCAGATTTACTACGATGGTTGTGATTTGTCCCGTGTCATCAAACTCAACTTCTTTGGGCTTTGTTGTTTCAAATACGTCATCTTTGATGAATTCTTGACATTCTCCAGCCACTTCTTTTTCTTGAATCCTTCTTTTTGATGTACAAAGTTCTTCTAACAATTCAACACAATCTGAAACTTGGTTTGCTGTACCAAGAATTTGGATATCACTTTGCACCTTGGGAAGAGCTTCGACAATGTCTTTTTGATAGGAGCATATTTATGTGACTTAGTGGGCTTGTTCTTGTGCATTTATGTTGTTTTTCTTTAGTTATTTTAGTGTTTAAAGTCATTTTCGTGCAATTTCAGGTTTAGAGACAAAGTATGCAAAGAAGTGTGAAATGGAGCATTTTAGAGCAAAATTGAGCTGGAATGTTGTGTATGCTAATGGAGCACAAGGAATGGACGAGTTTAAAGGTCAAAGGAGCTTAAGAAATGAAGAAATGAAAGTGAAGAACAAAGAATTCGGAATTGGAAACCAAACGTTTCTAAAGTTGGAAGTTTCTATTCTTGGAGGTTTCCATTTTTGAGAGTTTCTATCCTTGGCTTTGGGCTTTTAGATGACCTATCCTTTTCCCCTAACCCTAGCCGCACCTAGGCCTCTAGAATATCTGATTTCCTTGCCTTGCAAGGCATTCTAGAAGGCCCATCTCTAACCCTAACCCTAGCCGCACCTTAGGCCTTATTCCCATTAAAAATCTGATTGTTTTAACCTAGTTTCTGATGGATTTGGGCTTCTAGAAACCCTAATTTGATTTGCTAGGGTTTTTAAGTGCCTATATATACTCATTAAACCTTTTGGCCGAAGAGACCACCTCCCATATACATCATTCACGTCAGAAATAAAGAGCCTCTCTTTGCCGCACCTTTCCACCACCATATTCCATAATTTCTGCCAAAAACAACCCCTAGCCGCACCACCCATCAACCCTAAACCTTTCCATACCATTCCCCATCCATTCTACACCATAAATAACCCCAAAAACCTATTCTAAACTTCTCTGCCGTAGCAAGGAGGAAGGAGAATTCTTGGATGCGCTTGCTGCCAAGTTGGAGCGTTCTAGGTGTTTTCTTTCTTTGGATTTTAATTTCTAAATTTATGTATCTTTTCTTTGTGAGTATGAGGAACTAAGCCCCCCTTGGCTAGGGGGGGATTCGAAATACATGTTCATGCTTGCGATATGATTTGATTACTTCTAAGTGCGTTTCATAAGTTGTGAATTCAATTTACTTATCTATGTGAATTACATTGATTTGTGTGTGTTGGTTGAGAGTGCACGCTTAATTATCATGCATAAATTGAATGCTAGGATATAAGGAAATTTCACCTAATCGTTATGGACTTATATTCACAAGTAGTAAAGGTTGATGATCTCAATCGCGTTAAGTAAATTCTTGGCATAAGTTTCATGCAATCATAGTAACAAGTGCTTCGTCAATGCTTATGGTTTTCATAGAACTTAATGATTCTTGCTTGTATCTCTATTATGCAATCATGTAGGGAACTTGTGGGGAATGCTTTGGGTTGTCGTATGCAATTCATCCAATTCAATAACTTAAGGAAAATCTTAAGGTTAATTTAAGCGGACCTAATTAACTTGGGGCATTGAGAATTCATGGTTTATTGAGAAGCAATTGGAAATCGTTTTGTATGCAAGTGTGACATGTGTGGAGATGAACCCCTTAGCTAGCCTTCAATCCATTCACTTTCACCAAATTCGTTTTAGAATCTGTCCAATTTACAAAGTTTTGTTTTTGTTTTCAAATTTCGTCAAACTCAATCCCCCTTTATTTTGTTGAATCATATTAGTTAGAAATTGATTTAGTTTGTGTTTTTAAGAGTCTTGAGTCAAGTAATAACTTAATTTCGTCCAAGATAGTGTTTTGTGTCAGACACTACCCAGAAAGTGTTTTTAAGGCAGTTTTGAGTGTTTGTTTGCTGTTTTGAGTCTTTTGGTTTGTTTTGGTGTTTTAAAGTTTAGTTTTGCATTCTTTGAGTCTAGTTTAGTGTTTTAAACTTGTTTTTACCTATTTGAGTCAGTTTTCAAGTGATTTAGCAATCCCTCCTAATCCCCGGCCTAGAACGATCCCTACTTACATACTTACTACAATTGATAAAAAGAGGGTTTAATTTGAGTGTTAGTTAATATCATATCAAATTTTGGCGCCGTTGCCGGGGATTAGCAACTTTGCTAATCCCCCGTTGTTTCTTTTTATTTTTATTTTTTATTTTTTGTGTCTTTTGTTTTAGTTACTGATTTTGTTTTGCTTTGTTTTATTTACTTTTGATATTTGATTTAGTTTTGTTTCTTTGATTTCAGGTACTAGAGAAGTAAGACATGGGAGAATTCACTTTGTTCTTCCCAAAGTGATGGCTTCAGTAATTTCAAAATCTTCCATTAAATTTACAATGTTTGCATTGGAGAATTCACTTTGTTCTTGAATTTGTGCCATGAACTCCACAATCTGCCCAACTTGCTTCTCTAATTCATCCATCGTTTTGGCTTGATTTTGCATGCTCTTGGTTTGATTTTCTTGCCCCTGAGACAAATTGGTGACTAACTTAAGAAGTGTATCATTGTCCAAGGACGTACCTGAACTTGTTTGGGAAGATTGTGGGGGAGGCTGTGGTGGTGCATATGGCGTTGTATAAAGCCCTTCATATGGCTGCCAAAATCCTTCGTGTTGAACTTCTTGAGATTCCCACCACATAGAGTTTGAATGATCACTCCAATCTCTTTGTGAATGTTGATTTGCTTGATATTCTTGCCTATAAGACACACCAAATGTAGGGACACTTTGCCTTGTGGTCCTTTCGGCATACTGTGACAATTGAGAAGTAAGATTCGCCAATTGAGCTTGAATGCTAGAAAAACCCATGTCCTACTTCTCTAGTACCTTAAATCAAAGAAAGAGACTAAATCAAATATCTGAAGTAAAATAAACAAAACAAAACCAAGTAAGAAACAAAAGACACGAAAAGAAACAAAGTTAGTAACTAAAACAAAAGACACGAAAAAGAAACAAAAAGAAACAACGGGGGATTTGCAAAGTTGCTAATCCCCAGCAACGGCGCCAAAATTTGATGTGTAAAATAACTTAACACACAAATTAAACCCTCTTGTTGACAATTGTAGTATATGTATAAGTAGGGATCGTTCTAAAACCGGGGATTAGGAGGGATTGCTAAACACACTAAACTGACTCAAATAGATAAAACTAAGCTTTAAAACACTTAACTAGACTCAAAAGACTCAAAACAAGCTAAAAACACTCAAAACTGCCTAAAAACACAAACTGGGCAGTTTTGAGCTCTAAACACAATTTGGACGAAATTTGGGTTTCTAAAGGCTCAAAACACTTAAAAACACAATCTAAGACAAGTTCTAACTAATATGACTTAACAAAGTAAAGGGGATTTGGTTTTGGACGAAAATAAGTAAATTAAAACAAGAACAATTTAAACAGATTCTTAAGCAAATTTAGGTGAATTGATGGGATATGGGGTAACTAGAGGGTTCTTCTCCACACATGACACACTTGCATTCAAATTGATTTCCAATTGCTTCTCTCAATAAGTCACGAAACTCAATACTCCAGGTTAACTGTGACAGCACTTTTTTAACCTTCAAGTTCTCCTTAAGTTAATGAATTGGATGGGAAAGCACATACAACAATTCAAAGCATTCTCTAAAAGTCCCCTACGTGAAAAGCACAATAAAGGTACAATCAAAGATCATTAAGTTTCATGAAAACTATAAACATTGACAAGGCAATTGTAACTATGAAAAGCATGAAACTTTTGCCAAGAATTCACTTAACACGATCGTTTATAAGCGACCTCCACTACTTGCAAGTATAAGTTTGTAACTATTAGGTGAAACTCCCTTATATTTTGAGCTCAAATCCTTGCATGAAAACTAAGTGTGCACTCTTAATAAACATACAAGAATAAGTTATCAATCAAACAGTTAAGCAAATTGAATTCACAACTTATGAAATAACAACTGAAGGTAATCAATTCATAATGCAAGTATAATCATGGTACTGAATAGCCCCCTAGCCAAGAAGGGCTTAGTTCCTCATAAACGCAAAACAAAGATACATAAATTTAGACATTGAAAACAAAGAATGAAAACACCTAGAAACGCTCCAACAATCCAACGTCTTGAATGGCAAGCACGTCCAAGGGTCTCCTTCCTTCTTCTTTGCTGCGACACAAGGGATGGTTGAAGGTTTTTGTGGTGATTTGTGGTGGTGGATGGATATAGGTTGGTTATGGTGAAAGGTGGAGTCCTCCTAGAATGGTGTGGCAATAACATATATATATGGGAGAGGGTAAGGCACGGTTTGGAACTGAAATTGGCTAAGTTTAAATTTCCAAATCCTCCAAGAAAAGGTAAGAAATCAGAATTAAAAGGAGAAAAGGTAAGGTGATGTGCGACAAAGACTAGAAAATTAAGGGAATGTGATTTCCTTGCAGATTTGGTGCCGCAATAAAGGTAAGTTGGAGGGTTAGGTGCGGCAACTTCCTAGGCAGGTATTAGGATTTCTGGGACCTATATTTAAGTGTCCTAAATTATTTAGGAAGCATCCTTGCTGCTGGAAATTGAATGGATTGGAAATAGGAAAGTTAAGACCAAATTAGGCAATTTGGACTTAGTCAATCCCTCTTCTTCTTGGATTCCTTTTCCTTCCTTGATTTGAATTAATTTTTCTTCCTCTGTTTGGCTGATTCCTAGCATGCTTTGGTCTTCAATTTCGTCAATCAATATTACTCCAAGCATAAGATATTTAATTCATGCCCAAAACTGCTCCAAAAGGCTCCAAAATGCATCTTTTTGCATACTTTGTCCTTAAAACCTGAAATCGCACGAAAATATCTTAAAATACTAAAATTATTGAGTACTAGCACGTAAATGCAAGGAAACAAGCTAATTAAGTCGCATAAATATGCTCCTATCATTAAACCTATAAAACATATGACAAAAGGGATAGGCTTTTTGGCTTCGGTGGTAACTAAACAACTTCATCTTGAATATGTGTTATGCATTCAATATCATGCTTTGAATGGAACGGGCATGAGTTCTAGTATTTGGATCTATAATGATGAAACGCATTCTAAGTAGCAACCAAGCAAAGAATGATGAGATCATGCAACGACTTTAGAAAACAAGAATGCACAGATTAATAACTCTCCAAATAACGTTTAGGCTCAAGTCTCACAAGGATATATCGTTAGTTTGAGTTCCTTCCTTCAAGCATGTTACAAAAACTGATTTTTTTTCCTTTTGTGATTACATGTGAATTCGTAAACTATAACTACAACCAAGCATAAACCAAAGAGCATATCAAACTTCCATCCATGTTTATAACTTTCTTTAACAGTCATGCACTTAAAAACCAAATCCTCATCATTGTGTTGGAAGGTACACTAAGGCACAAACAAACACACAAAAACAATTCTTTTTGGCTTTTTCAAAACAATTTTTCAAATTTTTATCAAATTTTCGGATTTTTACTTCAACACACACCAAAACAGCTCAAAATGCACTAAAAACACTTAAAAACAATGAGAAACAACTTTAGAGGGGATAGGTAATAAAACCCACGAATTTGCATCAAAAATACTTTGTTATCCCCCCACACTTAAATCAAACATTGTCCTCAATGTTTTAAGCATAAACTCACAGAAAGCAAACAAACAAAAAAAACAACTAAGTTTGATAAAATAAAGGCAGCAAAGATAAGGGTTTAGGAACGCAAATCTGAGTGGGGAGTGAAAGTTCCATCGTTCCTAAGTTGAATGCATGGGTTGCCTCCCAAGAAGCGCTTGCTTTAACGTCTTGCAGCCGGACGAAGACCTCCAATTAAGCTCCATTGGTGGCCATGGCATGGAATTGATCATTGAATGGACGGTGATATTTTAAATGATTCAGCAATGGTTTAAATTCTAACGTGGGTGCCTGAATCATCAAAATCAACATGTTAGTAAAAAACGTATTTGAAATTGGAGAACATGTCTTACCTTTTTGCTCCGATAAGAAGTCAAGGACGAACACCACTTCTTTGAACGTTTCAGGGACTTTGAATTTGGCCAGATTTACTACTATGGTTGTGATTTGTCCCGTGTCATCAAACTCAACTTCTTTGGGCTTTGTGATGTGAAAATTAACTTGACACACAAATTAAACCCTATGGATGACAATTGTAGTATATGAGCAAATAGGGATCGTTGTAGACCGGGGATTAACTAGGGATGCTAATCATTGTGAAACTGACTCAAAACGTAAAAACATAATGTAGAACACTAAACTAGACTCAAAGAATGCAAAACTAAGCTCTAGAACACTAAAACAAACCAAAAGATTCAAACAGCACTCAAAACACTCAAAACTGCCTTAAAAACACTTTCTGGGCAGTTTTGAGCACCTAACACTAATTTGGACAAAATTGGACTATAACTTGACTCAAGACACTTAAAAACACAAACTAAAAACACAAGGGATTAGCAATTTTGCTAATCCCCGGCAACGGCGCCAAAATTTGATGTGAAAATTAACTTGACACACAAATTAAACCCTATGGATGACAATTGTAGTATATGAGCAAATAGGGATCGTTCTAGACCGGGGATTAACTAGGGATGCTAATCAATGTGAAACTGACTCAAAACGTAAAAACATAATGTAGAACACTAAACTAGACTCAAAGAATGCAAAACTAAACTCTAAAACACTAAAACAAACCAAAAGATTCAAACAGCACTCAAAACACTCAAAACTGCCTTA
>VIEB01002108.1:22144-44011 GCA_006547085.1 Malus baccata | reverse complement strand
CAAGTAGCGCTTTCTTTAACGTCTTGCAGCCGGATGATGCTCCATTGAAGGTTTATGGAACCCCACGGCATGGAGGGGTTTTCCCACAACCTACCCTATGAAATACTTCATTCTTTGGGTCCTTGAATGGAATGGGATAATGATCCTTTCTTATTGTCATGTTTTGCTTCTCTAAATCAACATGAACTCTCCCACCACTTTGTCTTCGATTAGGTACATGCACCATACAAGGTAACAACCTATTAGTTGAAATGGGAATCGAAATTGGAATAGGTGGCTTACCTTTGTACGGCAAAGAAGTGGTAGCACTATGGACATATGCACAAGGGGTGCACTTGGTAAGATTTGGTGATTTCAAGGTTGGGGCTGTGCACTCTTTGTTGTTCACTCCAATTCCTTCCTCGATGGTGGGTTGTGGTACATTCTTCTTGACTAGTGTTGAACATTCCTGCCCTATATGTTCAATTACATTAATAGCACAACAAGAACGAACATCATTAGTATTCTCCACCGATTCAGAAATCTTAAAGTTAATCATATCACCACCAAAGGCCATAGTTACTGCTCCCTTGGCCACGTCAATCTTGGTTTGAGCCGTTTTCATGAATGGTCATCCAAGTAAGAGTGGTGATGGTGGAGAGTGGGTTGAGTCCTCCATATCAAGCACATAGAAATCTGCAGGAAAAATCAAGTGGTCTACCTGCACCAAAACATCTTCCAACACTCCTTTGGGATATGCATTAGATCGATCGGCTAATTGAATAATAACTCCATCATTTTAAGCTGTCCTAGATTCATAGATGCATAAACAGAATATGGCATGACATTTATAGATGCACCTAAATCTAACATAGCATGATCAAACCTCGTATTGCCAATAACACAAGGGATAGTGAAACTACCTAGATCTTTGCATTTAGGTGGTAACTTTCTTTGCAACAATGCAGATACATTCTCACTTACGTGTACCACCTCTTTCTCCCGAATCCGTTTCCTTGTTGTACAAAGCTTCTTCAAAAACTTGGCATACTTCGGGATTTGCTTTATAGCATCGAGGAGAGGGATATTGACATGCACCTTTCTAAACGTCTCAAGAACATCTTTTTCCTCTTCTTCGTTCTTGGCTTGCAAAAATCTCTAGGAAAGGGCACATTGGGTGGAATAATGTTAGAAGTAACTGAACTTGGACCTTTCTTACCTAGGGTGGACGGATTGGAGGACTTAGGATCAATGGTTGCTTGCGGCAAAGGTTGCTCCACCTTTGCCGTGGGTTGCTTTGGGTTCTCCTCTTCAGATTTCAACGTTTCATCTTCTTTGGGACCTGATTTTGGTGGTGTAGGACCTGCCTCAACTTCTTTTCCACTCCTTAGCATGATTGCATTTGCGGTTTCGAAACCACCCTTGGGATTGACCACCGTAGTGCTTGGTAACTTACCATTTTCACGGAATTGTCCCAAAAACTCGGCCATTTGGCCCATTTGCTTCTTTAGCTCATTAACCTCCTTTGCTTGGTTCTGCATTCCCTGCGCCATTGTGGTTAGTAACTGATATGTTTTATCGTCATTCATAGACGTACCTGGGTTGGTTTGGGATGATTGTACTTGAGGAGGTGGTTGTGGTGCCATTGGCCTTGGAAAGAAACCCGGGGGTTGTCGGAATCCACTTTGTTGGCCATATTGTGGTGCATCTCTCCATCTGAAATTAGGGTGGTCACGCCATCCCTGATTGTATGTATTGGAGAAAGGATCCCCCCTTGGTAGGTTTTGATTCCCATAACCCACAGCATTGGCCGATTCCCACCCTTCATTCTCAATTACTTGAGGGCATTGATCAGATTGGTGTCCTTGAATAGAGCATACACCACAGATTGTAGTTCCTTGCGTTTTGGGGCCTTCAACCAACTGCGATAACATAGACGTAAGGTTAGCTATTTGGGATTGTAACTCAGAAATAGAACTTACCTCATTTACATGATGTGGCCGTGGGGGTGTCTCTTTGCCCAACACCTTCGTATTGTTGTGCATTGAGTGCTCGATTCGCAATGAGAGTTTTAGCATCCCTAGGTGTCTTGTCCACTAGAGCTCCTCCCGCGGATGCATCCAACATTTGTCGTTCAAGTGGTAAAAGACCTTCGTAAAAGTATTGAAGAAGTAGCTCCTCCTTCATCTGATGTTGTGGACAAGAAGCAACAAGTGATTTAAATCGTTCATAATAAGATGGAAAAGATTCACCTGGGCTTTGCTGAATTCCACTAATCTTCTTGCGAAGAAGAATGACTAGTGATGTCGGGAAGAACTTCTCTAAGAAAGCTCGTTGCATGCTCTCCCATGATGTGACAGTGCCGGGAGCCAACTCATACAACCAATCCTTGGCCTTCTCCAACAAAGAAAAGGGAAAGGCCTTCATCTTCAATATGTTGCCATCTACGTTCACCGGTGTCATACTCGAGCATACTACTTCGAACTCCTTTAAATGCTTATTGGGGTCCTCCATTGATAACCCATGGAACTTGGGTATATGATGTAGCAAACTTGACTTCAACTCAAATTCATCGGTCTTCTCAGGGGCTGCCCTAGGGTATTGGATGCAAAGAAGGGCTGTATTGGCCAAACCCGAGGCAGAAAGCTCCTTGATGGTTCGATTGTCGGCTGCCATGGTTGGTACTACTTCTTCAGCTCTTGCCGTGGCCTCCTCTTCAACCTCAACTTCTTGCTCTTCTAATTCAGGTTCGGGACTAGGAGGATTAGACTCTTGCACTTTCTTTTTCCTTCTCAAAGTCCTCTCAAAATCACTGTCAAAGTCGAAGATATGCTCACGAACAGGTTGTGAGCTACGGGTCATAAACTAGTACCTGCACACAAGAGCAAACAAGGTTAATAACCAACTTAATAGACTCGGCACAAGTAAGGAAATAAGGTACCTATACACGGCACAAAAACAAAACACACACACACGGTGCAAAATTAAAAAACAAAACAGAAAACGAAACAATTTAAACAAGAGTCAAGACAAGGGATTAGCAACTTTGCTAATCCCCGGCAACGGCGCCAAAATTTGATGTGAAAATTATGTTAACACACAAATTAAACCCTATTTGTGACAATTGTAGTAACGATGTAAGTAGGGATCGTTCTAACCGGGGATTAACTACGGGTACTAATCATTTGAAAGCTGAATTAGAAACGTAAAAACAAAGTTTAAAACACTAGATTAGACTCAAAGAATGCAAAACTAACGTTTAAAATACTAAAACAAACCAAAAACTCAAAACAGCAACCAAAAGACTCAAAACTGCCTTAAAAACACTTTCTGGGCAGTTTTGAACACAGAAATTAGGTTAAAACAATCAGATTTTTAGTGGGAATAAGGCCTAAGGTGCGGCTAGGGTTAGGGTTATAGATTGATAGGAGCATATTTATGTGACTTAGTTAGCTTGTTTTCTTGCACTTTTATAGTTAGTTTGTGGTTATTATAGTGTTTTAAGCAATGTTCGTGTGTTTGTAGGTACAAATGACAAAGTATGCAAAAAGGTGCAATTTGGAGCCTTTTGGAGCAGTTTTGAGCATAAAATGGATATCACATGGTTGGAGTCAAATGGATGGACGAAATTGAAGATCAAAGGATGCAAGAAATGAAGAAATGAACATGAAGAACAAAGAGTTCACTATTGGAAAACAAAGTTTCTAAAGTTGGAAGTTGCTATTCTTGGAGGTTTCCATTCTTGAAAGTTTCTATTCTTGAATTGGAAGTTTCCTAATCCTTTTTCAGCTTTGTTCTAAGCCCTTGCCGCACCTCTCAAGCCTTTTCTCTCTTGGATTCTGATTTGTTAGGCGCTTTTCCTTGTGGATTTGGGTTCTACAAATCCTTTTTAGAAACTAAGTGGGCCAAAACCCTTTTCTTTGTTTATTTAAACCCTAAACCGAATTTGTAGGCCCTAAGCCTTAAAATCTGCTAAGTTTAAACCCTAATCTATCTCCCCTAGGGTTGTGCCGCACCTAACACTTCTAGAAGCCTAAAAATCTGCACAAACCCTAATTATTTTCTCCTTTGGATGGGCCAAGCCTTTTATCTCCAAAACCCTAACCTATTCCCATCAGATTTTGTGGAAACCCTAGCCCTATAAATAGATGTTTTAAAGCCTAAATTCGTCACCACCCTTCACACCATTCAAAAACACCTTTCCGCAACCCTAATCACCATTCTACATCACAAAACACCATCCTACATCCATTTATAGGGCTAACCTCCTTGATAGTGATCAAATTCTTCAAGTACTAGAGAGCCTAGTCGTGCATTCCATTGATGAAGGAGGGCCTTGTGCGCAAGCCATCTGCATCCTTGGGAGTTTTCATAGTTCTTTCTTCCCTCGTTTCAGTTTCGATGTTTATTTTAATTTGCTTTGCAATTGCTATGAACATGTGGAACTAAACTCTTATTAGTTAGTGGGGAATTCAAAGCCATGATCATATGTTTTATATGACTTGATTTCTTCCAATTATGATTTCATGAATCGTGAATGTGGTTTACTTATCTATTTGATTGATAACACTTGCATTCAAAACGATTTCCAATTGCTTTTCAATAACCCATGAATTCTCAACGCCCCAAGTTAATTAGGTCCGCTTAAATTAACCTTCAGATTTTCCTAACGTTATTGAATTGGATGATTGCATACGACAACCCAAAACATTCCCTACAAGTTCCCTGAATTGCATAATAGAGATACAAGTGGTATGATATTAACTAGCACTCAAATTAACCCTCTTTTTATCAATTGTAGTAAGTATGTAAGTAGGGATCGTTCTAGGCCGGGGATTAGGAGGGATTGCTAAATCACTTGAAAACTGACTCAAAAACGTAAAAACAAAGTTTAAAACACTAACTAGACTCAAAGAATGTAAAACTATAACTTAAAACACCAAAACAAACCAAAAGACTCAAAATAACACAAAAACACTCAAAACTGCCTTAAAACCACTTTCTGGGCAGTTTTGAACTCTAAACAAGATTTTGACGAAAATAGGTTTTAACTTGACTCAAAACACTTAAAAACACAAACTAACACACTCTCTAACTAATTTGACACTTGAAAACAAAGGGGGATTTGGTTTTTACGAAATTGAAAACAAAACATAAACTTGTAAATCAAAACAGATTTTAAAACGAATTTGATTGAATTGAATGGATAGAAAGCTAGCTAAGGGGTTCATCTCCACACATGTTATACTTGCATTCAAAACGATTTCCAATTGCTTTTCAATAACCCATGAATTCTCAACGCCCCAAGTTAATTAGGTCCGCTTAAATTAACCTTCAGATTTTCCTAACGTTATTGAATTGGATGATTGCATACGACAACCCAAAGCATTCCCCACAAGTCCCCTACATGATTGCATAATAGAGATACAAGCAAGAATCATTAAGTTCTATGAAAACCATAAGCATTGACGAAGCACTTGTTACTATGATTGCATGAAACTTATGCCAAGAATTTACTTAACGCGATTGAGATCATCAACCTTTACTACTTGTGAATATAAGTCCATAACGATTAGGTGAAATTTCCTTATATCCTAGCATCAAATTCATGCATGCAAATTAAGTGTCGACCCTCAACCAACATACACAAATCAGTTTTAATTCTTGTAGATAAGTAAATTGAATTCACAACTTATGAAACGCAATTAGAAGTAATCAAATCATATAGCAAGCATAAACATGGTTTCGAATCCCCCCCTAGCCAAGGGGGGTTTAGTTCCTCATACTCGCAAAGCAAAGATACATAAATTTAGAAATTAAAATCCAAAGAAAGAAAACACCTAGAACGCTCCAACTTGGCAGCAAGCTCATCAACGAATTCTCCTTCCTCCTTGCTGCGGCAGAGAACTTTAGAACAGGTTTTTGGGGTTATTTGTGGTGTAGAATGGATGGGGAATGGTATGGGAAGGTTTAGGGTTGATGGGGGTACGGCTAGGGATGATTTTGGGCAGAATTTTGGGACTTTGGTGATGGGAAGGTGCGGCAGAAATCAAGGGCAGATTTCTGGCGTGAATGATTGTGTATGGGAGATGATGATCTGATCTAGGGGTTATAATGAGTATATATAGGCATCCAAAACCCTAGGGTAATCAGATTAGGGTTTCTAGAAGCCCAAATCCACCAGAAATTAGGTTAAAACAATCAGATTTTTAGTGGGAATAAGGCCTAAGGTGCGGCTAGGGTTAGGGTTTAGAGATGGGCCTTCTAGAATGCCTTGCAAGGCAAGGAAATCAGATATTCTAGAGGCCTAGGTGCGGCTAGGGTTAGGGTCCACAAGGAATTAGGGTTTAGGTCATCTAAAAGCCCAAAGCCAAGAATAGAAACTCTCGAAAATGGAAACCTCCAAGAATAGAAACTTCCAACTTTAGAAACTTTGGTTTCCAAATCTGAATTCTTTGTTCTTCACTTTCATTTCTTCATTTCTTAAGCTCCTTTGACCTTCAAACTCGTCCATTCCTTGTGCTCCATTAGCATACACTCCATTCCAGCTCAATTTTGCTCTAAAATGCTCCATTTCGCACTTCTTTGCATACTTTGTCTCTAAAACCTGAAATGGCACGAAACTGACTTTAAACATTGAAATAACTCAAGAAAAACAACATAAATGCATGAGAACAAGCCCACTAAGTCGCATAAATATGCTCCTATCAATGTGAAGATGAATGGAAGTGTTTGGATGAAGGTTGTATCGAAATGGGGATGAATTATCAAGCAAAAACTAAGCTCTATGGCTGCCACACACACTTCCTTTTATAGGGGAAGTGCACAACAAGGAAGGTGAATTGGTGGTGTGAGTAATGATTCAAGGGTGAAAATGAAGTAATGATGCAAAGCATGGGGGGGGGTAAAATGGAGTGGTGTTGAAATGATTCCAAGGTGAAAGTGAAGTGATGATGCAAAGCATGGGGGGTTAAATGGAGTGGTGTTGCAGCTAGGGAACATGAATGATTGTGCATATGGTATAGAAAGGAAAGGGAGGTGGAATGGTGCATAAATGAGTCAAAGGTGCAGCAAATGTCAAGATGCACGACATGGGATTCCAAAGGTGGTGGATGGTGCATTAATGAGTGCATGTAGTGGAGGTAAAAGTAGTATGAAATCTGATGGGTGAAGGGAACAAGGAGTGTGTAGCAATTGAGTGTAATGATTCAATGTATTGATGCATGAAATCAGAAATAATGAAGGAGACAAGGGTGGTGCACGGGAATGAAGTGTAATGAGTGTAATGGTGCATGAAATGAGTGCAAGAAATCTGGTGCATGAAGGGGACAAGGGTGATTATGCATGGCATGGGTGGAAAGGTGAGTAAGTGGTGAATTAATGAGTGCAAGGAGGTGAAAGGATATTGTGCACATGGTAGACAAAGGAAAGGAAGTGGAATGATGCAACAAATGAGTCAATGGAGGGAACATGGTTGATGATGCACGGCATAGGAATCTAAAGGGAGTGCAATGGTGGTGCAGGGCAATAATGGAAAGGTGA
Organism: Malus baccata; assembly: GCA_006547085.1. Taxonomy (NCBI): domain Eukaryota; kingdom Viridiplantae; phylum Streptophyta; class Magnoliopsida; order Rosales; family Rosaceae; genus Malus; species Malus baccata. The sequence continues at coordinate 36,490 of VIEB01002108.1, read as the reverse complement.
ATAGTGGAGTGACACCCCTTTGTGGCTGAGCTTTGTCCTTTTTACATTAATTCTTCTTTCTCTTTAACACATTCCCAGCCTCTTTAGTCTTCAATTTCATCCATCCACCTTGCTCCATGCATGTGCTATCCATTCCAAGCCCAAAACTGCTCCAAAATGCACCCAAATGCATCTTATTGCTTTATAAGGCCTATGGACCTACAAACACACGAAAATAGCTTTAAAAACATAATTAACTAAGAAATAACAACATAAATGCATGAGAACAAGCTAACTCAGTTGCATAAATATGCTCCTATCAGTAAACATCAACTACAACCAAGTATTAACCAAAGAGCATATCAAACTTCCCCCCATGTTTATAGCTTTCTTTAACAGTCATGTAATTAAAAACCAAATCCTCATCATTGTTTTGGAAGGTACCCTAAGACACAAACACACAAAAATGACTCTTTTTTGTTATTTTTCATAACATTTTTCGAATTTTCTTTCTTTTTCTGTTATATGACATAAAAACACTTCAAAACACACTAAAAACACTTCAAAACCATGAGAAACAACATTAGAAATGATAATCAAACATTGTTCTCAATGTCGAAAACATAAACTCGCACAAAAGCAAACAAACAAACAACAAACTAAGCATGGCAAAATAAAGCAGTAAAGAGAGGGGTTTAGGAACACAAATCTGAGTTTGGAGTGAGAATGACATCGTTCCTTTGTTGAATGCATGGGTTGCCTCCCAAGAAGTGGTTGCTTTAACATCTTGCAGCCGGACAAATCTCCTTTTAAGCTTGATTAGACCCCACGGCATGGAGTGGTAGTTCTTCCACCACATGCTCCTCAAAAAGGTCATAGTATGGCTTCAAATGGTGCCCGTTCACTTTGAATTCTTGGCCGGTTTTGAAACTTTGGATTTGGACTGCACCATAGGGAAAGACATTAGTAATAACAAATGGGCCAATCCACTTAGAACGTAACTTACCGGGAAACAACCGAAGATGGGAATTAAAAAGTAACACTTTCTGCCCATTCTTCGGCAATGATCATAAGTCATATAAAAAGTTCTAGCATCTTTAAAAATAGTAGGCCAATAAAACCCACTTTCTAAAACCTTAGGGGTTGTGTGTTGTGTGCCAAAATGACCACCACATGCATATGTGTGACAAAAAGTTAAAATTGAATGAAATTCGGATTCATGTACACACCTATGCACAATCTGATCAGGGCAATACTTCCACAAGTATGGGTCATCCCAAACATAAAAACATACATCCTTTTTGAGTTTATCACTTTGGTGCTTGTTTAGGTCACTTGGAACTTGTTTAGACACCAAATCAACATACCATGATTCACTTGCCTTAATGGACAACAATTGCTCATAAGGGAATGTATCTTGGATAGGCATGGCATGGGGATCCTCTTCTTGCACCATTCGGCTCAAATGGTCAGCCACCACATTCTCACTTCCTTTCTTGTCCCTAATTTAAATATTGAACCCTTGAAGAAGAAGCATCCATCGAATGAGTCTTGGTTTAGCTTCTTTCTTTGTAAGCAAATACTTCAAAGTTGCATGATCAGTGAAAAGAATAACTTTAGTGCCAATTAAATAAGAACGAAACTTATTTAATGCAAACACAATAGCAAGAAGTTCTTTTTCAGTGATGGAATAGTTTAATTGAGCATCATTCAAGGTTTGGGATGCATAATAAATGACATGTGACTGCTTGTTCTTCCTTTGGCCTAAAACAGCTCCAATTGCATAATCGGATGCATCACACATTAGTTCAAAAGGAAGGCTCCAATCTGGTGGAATGATGATGGGGGCCGAAGTAAGCATGTTCTTGAGGTGTTTGAAGGCCTTTTCACACTCCTCGTTGAACTGAAAGGTCACTTCTTTTTTGAGGAGATGGCATAGGGGCTATGTAATCTTTGAAAAATCCTTGATAAATCGCCTATAGAATCCTGCATGACCAAGAAAAGAAAGAACCTCTCTCATCAAAGTAGAAGAGGGTAAGTAGTGTACAAGATCTATTTTGGAATTATCAACCTCAATTCCTTTTTCAGAGATGATGTGACCTAAAATTATGCCTTGTTTTTGTTGGAAATGTGCCCTAAAGCCAATCATGTGATGATACTTTACGGACATTTCACATGTTAAACTAATCTAGTTTTACATATAAAGGGCAAAGATTATTGTTTGAGCCGTCTCATATAAATGTTATATGCTTAAACGATAAAGTCCAAGGAATATGTGATTGGGAGAATGTAATCTAATGAAGTTAGATTCATGAGACCATTCTTTCGTAGACACATCCTAAACGTTCCTGATCATAGGATTGCCAATTGGGCGTTGACAGTCCGTTAAGATCAGTACGTACTATGTCTTCTCTCAGGGAGAGTGATTAGTCTCGAGTCATTGGTGTGTGTGACATCAAGACAAGTACGGTAGGTGCTCAATAGAGAATGAGTTCACTGAACGCGATTAACGAAGAGTTCTCATATTCCATGTCACATGAGAACTCATGGTTGAGATAATGCAAATTAGTCCTTTGACCTGAGGCATCATAGTTGTCTTGTGGTTAAGACCTTGATCTTTGATTATGTCAAAGTCACTCCATCAGGAGGGTGTCCACGGCATCGTTGGGGTCAAGTGACTTAGCTATGGAGACAAGTGAATGCGCAACAAGGGATCTCTAACCTTCAAACCGTTTGAGGGAGAATACTCTATGATATGATTTGAATCTCTGGCCAGAGTATGAATGAGATTAGGGAATGCGTTCCGAATCACATTCAAGGTAATCATATAAGCACAAGACACACATTGGATAGTAGACATGAGAAAATAAACTATCAAACCAAACAATGTGGTCAAGAGTATTAGATTAGAGAAGGACCGTATTGCATTTGTAATCCCGAACTGAATAGGTTCTCTAACCTCTTCTGATTAGCTTGGGTAACCATGATATGCTGCTAGGTGTCACTCATGGTTTGTGGAAGCCCTAAACGTGTGTAATCACTAAAGGGAGAATTGAAAATAGTTTCAATTCACAATCGATGTAAAATGGTTTTAATCGCCCACTACCTCGCTAAAAGGAACCTAATGGATCGCACACCGTAAGAGGTGTAGATTGGAGATTAAACGGAAATGAGTAAGAATGATTAAATGGTTTAATCATTTATTTATGGCAAGGATTAATTAATATGTTAATTAATCAAACGAATAAGTTCGTTAAAGACCTTCGGGATAGTTTTGGACCTTAAGGCCCAATGGGCTTCGAACGTCAAGCCCATTAACTTAAGTTGTATGACAATTTAATGAATAAAGATTCATTAAAGCCCAAAAAGCCCAAATCCCCTAGATGGCCGGCCATAGTGAGATGAATTACGGTTTGGTTGTTTAGGTTACTTAAAGAAGTGACTATATAAATGACTTTATAACTAAAAATTCATTAAGCAAAAATAAGGGTTTATTTTTGGGGAAAATTGGTGAGAATTGTCTCTCCATTTCTCTCTAAAGAGGCCAACACCTTGGAGGGTACATCTAGCAATCCTACTACTCCAAGGTCACTCATTTCTTCTACAATCCAACCTTGGTGTCGAGACTTAGAGGTTCTCAATTTTGGGAACTTGGAGAACCTATTCTTCCATCCAAATCCATGGATCTAAGAAGCAAGGAATGAAGGCCCTATCTCTTTGGGTGATTAGCCTTTGCTTATGCAAAGAGGAATCTACAAAGGTATATTAATTTCAACTCACTTTGTTTTTGAGTTGATTATTGGTTCACCAATCTACTAGGCTTTGAATTTCTTGGTTATGTTTTGTTTTTAAGTGCATGCAAGCATGATTCCGCCTTTTAATTGTTATTAGCATGCTATTGATGTTGCTTAAATGAACATGTTTTCCAAAATAATTACTTAAGTTTTACCATAAAATGACATTTCTCCCAATTCAAAACAAGGTTAGTTTCAACACATCTTTTGACTTACCAAACACACTAAAATCATCCATAAAGGCCTCAATGATCTTTTCAACATAATCTGAAAATATACTTACCATGCATCTTTGAAAAGTGGCTGAAGCATTGCATAAACCAAATAGCATGCGACGATAAGCAAATGTACCAAATGGGCAAGTAAACGTGGTATTTTCTTGATCTTCGGGGGCTATTACAATCTGATTATAACCTGAATACCCATAAAAAAAATAAATAAAATGCATAACCAACTAACCTTTTAAGCATTTGGTCCATGAATGGCAATGGGAAGTGATCCTTCCTTGTTGTGGCGTTGAGCTTCCTATAATCAATGCAAACTCGCCAACCGGTTTGAATGTGTGTAGGCACAAGCTCATTCTCTTCATTCTTCACCACAGTGACTCCAGATTTCTTCGAAACCACTTGGACAGGTGAAACCCATTGACTATCAGAAATTGGATAGATCACTCCACAATCAAGTAGCTTGATTATCTCTTTTTTCACAACTTCCATCATTAGAGGATTGAGTCGGCGTTGAGCTTCACGTGATGGTTTAGGTCATTCCTCCAAGAGTATACGATGAATGCACGTTGTAGAACTTATACCTTTGATGTCGGCCAAAGTCCAGCCAATGGCTGTTTTGTATTCCTTCAACACCCTCACCAACTTCTCTTCCTCTTGTGCCGTGAGTGTAGAAGACACTATGATGGGCAAAGTCTCTTGTTCTCCCAAGAAAACATACTTCAAATGGCTTGGTAACGGTTTAAGTTCAAGGGAAGGTGGCTGCACAACTGAAGGTAGCATTTTGTTAGCAGAAATAGGAATTGAAATTGGTTCGGAAGGCTTACCAACATGCTTTCGAATTGATTCAAGGGCAGCCACCATCTCAACTATTTCTTCACTAGTATGCACGGCATGGACAGATTCATGCTTACCGTGGATAAGCATAGGTGTTGCTACATTGTTTGTGAGCCCTATCCCTTTCGTAATAGTTGTTTCAAGTGCATCATCATTCAAATATTCAAAGTATTGCTGCGCCAAAGAATCAATGATATCAATACAAAAACCGGAATGATCATCACTAGGATACTTTATAGTTTCAGAAAGATTGAAATCAAATACTTCCCCATCAAATTTCATGGATAACATCCCTTTGAACACATCTATCTTAGTGTGGGCTGTTTTCATGAATGGCCTTCCAAGTAGAATTGGCAATGAGGAAGAATGGGCCGAGTCTTCCATTTCAAGCACATAGAAATCAGCCGGAAAGATCAAGTGATTAACCTGCACTAAAACATCCTCCAAAACTCCTTTTGGATAGGCATTATATCTATCGGCTAATTGAATAATTACCCCATCATTTTTCAGCTCACCTAAGTTCATAGATGCATAAATTGAATAGGGCATGACATTTATGGATGCACCTAAGTCTAACATGGCATGTTCAAAGCGAGTATTGCCTATAACACAAGGAATCGTAAAACTGCCCGGATTCTCCGCCTTTTACTTTTCGCCGACATTTTTTTATTTGCATTTAGGGGGCAGTTTCCGTTGCAAAACGGCTGAAACATTCTCACCTACTCTTACCACCTCATTGTTCAAAATTCTCTTCTTATGGTGCACAGCTCCTTCAAGAACTTGGCATACTTGGGGACTTGTTTGATTGCATCAAGAAGGGGAATATTGACTTGTACCTTTCTGAATGTTTCAAGAATGAATTAAACCCTCTTGTTGTCAATTGTAGTAAAGAATGTAAGTAGGGATTGTTCTAGGCCGGGGATTAGGAGGGATTGCTAAAACACTTGAAACTGACTTAAATATGTGAAAACAAACTTAAAAGCATGAAATTAAACTTACAAGACTCAAAACAAACTCACAAGACTCAAAACAGATTATAGAGACTCAAAACTGCGTAAAAACAACTCTAAGGCAGTTTCTGCCACTAACACAAAGTTTGGACGAAAATTGATTTCATCTTGACTTAAAAAACTTAAAAACACAATCTAAAACAAGTACTAACTAATATGACTTAATAAAATAAAGGGGATTTTGGTTTTGGACGAAAATAAGGAAAACAAAGCAAGAACAATTTAAACAGATTCTTAGACAAATTTAGGTGAATTGATGGGTGAATGGTTAAACTATGGATGATAGGCTAGCTAGAGGGTTCTTCTCTGATGCGTAAAAATAACTAAACACACAAATTAAACCCTCTTTTTATCAATTGTAGCAAAGTATGTAAGTAGGGATCGTTCTAAACCGGGGATTAGGAGGGATTGCTAAACACTTGAAACTGACTTATAAACGTAAAAACAAAGTTTAAAACACTAAACTAGACTCAAAGAATGCAAAACTAAAATTTAAAACACTAAAACAAACCAAAAGACTCAAAACAGCAACCAAAAGACTCAAAACTACCTTAAAAACACTTTCTGGGCAGTTTTGAACTCTAACACAAATCTGAACGAAATTGGTTTATAACTTGTATCAAAACACTTAAAAACACAAACTAAAACACTTTCTAACTAATCTAGGACTTCAAAATAAAGGGGAGATTGGTTTTGACGAAATTGAAACAAAACACCAACTTTGTAATTAAAACAGATTGTAAAACGAATTGGGAGTTTAAATGGATGATGGATTAGTTAGAGGCTCTTTCTCCACACATGACACGTATGCAAACGACTCGATTTCCAGTTATTCCTTCATAGAATTATGAACGACATTGCCCCAAATTAACCGTGACATCACTAGCTAACTCTCAGATTTCCATTTTATTATTGGATTGGATGGCATCATTCGACAACCCAAAGAATTCTTCAAAGGTCCCCTACATGACATCATAATAGAGATACGATCAAAGATCATTACGTTCAATGAAAACCATAAGCAATGACAAAGCACTTGCAACTATGACATCATGTCACTCATGCTAGGAATTGAACTTAACGCGATTGTGACTAGCAACCTTCACTACATATGAATATAAGTTTGTAACGATTATGTGAAACATCCTATACTCTAGCATCAGATTCATGCATGCCAATTAAGTGTCGACCCCTAATTAACAAACATAAATAAGTTATTAATCAAATAGTTAAGCCAATTGCATTCACGATTCAAGAATTCATAACTGGAATTTATGAAATCAATTTGCATAAATAGTCATGGCTTTGAAATCACCCCTAACCAATAGGGGTTTTAGCCACTCAAGTTCATAGCAAAACGAAAGGAAAATAAATTACACATTGAAATCATAAAACGAATTACACCTAGAATGCACCAACAATGAAGCTCGGACATCCAAGGATCCTTCCTTCTTCCTTCTTGCTGCAACACACAAGTGGGTGAGTTTTGGGGGTTATGGATGGTGTAGAAAGGTGGAAAGGTGTTTAGGATGGATGTATGGTACGGCTAGGAGTGTTTGGGGTCAGAAACTATGGAGAATGGTGAAGGATGGGCACGGCAAAGGGAGGTGGGATGGTTTCTGCGTGAATGGGAGTGAATGAATGTTTTGTGGCTGCAAAAAGGGGGTTTATTTAAAGGATTTCAGGAATTAAAACCCTAGGCTAATTAGGTAAACAGAAATTAAGTCTAAAGCTTCTAGAATTAGGAAATCAAATCAGAAATTTAAAGGAAAATAGGCTCAAAGGTGCGGCAAGGTGTTAAAATAGATTAGGAATGTGTTTAAATGCAAGGAATCAGGAAACAACCCTCTCTCTTGCACGGCAAGGAAGAGGAATAGGCAAGGTGTGTGCGGCAAGGGTCCCTAAGGGTTCTAGGGCCTTTGTTTTATGTCCTCAAGTGCATATGAAGTCTTCAAAGTGGCTAGAACATAAGGACTTTTAGAATGAGGAAAGGTCAAACCAAAATAGGAAACCTTGGCTTAACTTTCCTACTTCAAGTAGGAATCCTTGTTGGAGTTGGAATCCTTGTTCTTTTAGGAATCCTCATGTGATTAGGAATCCATCTTCAATTAGGAATCCTTCGTCAATTAGGAATCCTTCGTTGATTAGGAAACCTAATTTTTTCAAGTCTTCAATTCATCCATTCCTTTTGCACCAAAAGGCTCCAAATTACATCATTTTGCACATTTTGGCCTTAGAATCTGAAAACACACAAAAGTGACTTTAAACACTAAAATAACTAAAGAAACACAATGTAAAAGCACGATGGTGCGTAGAATAACTAAACACACAAAGCACTTGCAACTATGACATCATGTCACTCATGCTAGGAATTGAACTTAATGCGATTGTGACTAGCAACCTTCACTACATATGAATATAAGTTTGTAACGATTATGTGAAACATCCTTATACTCTAGCATCATATTTATGCATGCCAATTAAGTGTCGACCCCTAATTAACAAACACAAATAAGTTATTAATCAAGTAGTTAAGCCAATTGCATTCACGATTCAAGAATTCATAACTGGAATTTATCAAATCAAATTGCACACATAGTCATGGTTTTGAAATCACCCCTAACCAATAGGGGTTTTAGCCACTCATGTTCATAGCAAAACGAAAGGGAAAGAAATTACACATTGAAATCATGAAACGAATTACACCTAGAATGCACCAACAATGCAGCTTGGACATCCAAGTATCCTTCCTTCTTCCTCCTTGCTGCAGCGCACAAGTGGGTGAGTTTTGGGGATTATGGATGGTGTAGAAGGGTGGAAAGGTGTTTAGGATGGATGTATGGTGCGGCTAGGAGTGTTTGGGGTCAGAAATTATGGAGATTGGTGAAGGATGGGTGCGGCAAAGGGAGGTGGGTTGGTTTCTGCGTGAATGGGAATGAATGGTCCTCCTGTGGCTGCATAAAAGAAGTTTATTTAAAGGGTTTAGGAAATTAAAACCCTAAGTTATTTAGGTAATCAGAAATTAAGTCTAAGGTTTCTAGAAATAGGAAACAAAATCAGAAACTTAAGGTAAATTGACTAAGAGGTGCGGCTAGGGTATGAAACACAAAAGGAATGTGTTTTAATTCAGAAAATAGGAAAGAATCACTCTCCCTTGCACGAAAAGGAAGAGGAAAGGTCAAGGGATGTGGCTGTGATGTAGGAAAGGTTTAGGGGAAGGTTTAAATGTCCTAAAATTGAAGGGAAAGGGTTCCCTTGCACGGCAAGGAAGATGGAATTGTGGAAAAAGCATGTGAGGTGCAGCATTGATGTAGACCATGCAAGAAATGTGTGCTTGATGTCCTAGAATACTTAGGAGGCCTTCAAAGTTGATAACACTTAGCGACACTTAGGAAAGGTCAAACTAAAGTAGGAAACCTTGGCTGAACTTTCCTACTTCAAGTAGGAATCCTTGTTGGAGTAGGAATCCTTGTTCTTCTAGGAATCCTCATGTGATTAGGAATCCATCTTCGATTAGGAATCCTTCTTCGATTAGGAATCCTAATTTCTTCAAGTCTTCAATTCATCCACTCCTTTGGCTCCAAAAGGCTCCAAATAACATCATTTTGCACACTTCGGCTTTGGAATCTGAAAACACACAAAAGTGACTTTAAACACTAAAATAACTAAGGAAACACAACGTAAATGCACGAGAACAAGCCAATTAAGTCGCATAAATATACTACTATCACACGAGAACAAGCCAATAAAGTCGCATAAATATGCTCCTATCATTCTCCACACATGCCATACTTGAACATAAACCAATTTTCAGTTGTTCTTTCGATCAATCATGAAACTCAACACCCCAGGTGATAGGAGCATATTTATGCGACTTAGTATGTTTGTTTTCGTGCATTTATGTTCTTAGTTCTTAGTTATGTTAGTAGTTTAAGCCATTTTCGTGTGTTTATAGGTTCTATGGGCCAAGGATGCAAGAAGATGCATTTTGGAGCATTTTGGAGCATTTTTGGGCCAAGATTGGATGGTGCAAACATGGAGACATGAGGATGGACGAATTTGAATATTAGAAGGCTAGGAAATCAGCATTTGTGTGTGCATGTGTGTTGGCCTACAACTACAAACATCATTTTAGAAAACAGCAAAACACACACCACATGGGCAGCAAGAAGGAAAGAAATTAAAGCATGGAGGAGTGGGAAGTGATGAGGACAGCATACACACACACACACGGCAATGGAATGGAGTTGGCAGATTTCTACAACATTGGTAGTGAATGGACAGCAAGGAATGGCAGAAATTGGACCACTATGAGGTGGATTTCTGGTTGGTCTTCCACTTATAACTTTGGGTGGCTTTGGAATGATTGTTTCTAGGTGGAAAGAGCACAAAAACAGCACACACACATGCAAATACCATGGCATCAACCTCATTCAAATCATCCAGAAATTAACCATTCTCCAAGCCTTCCCATGCCTCTCCCTACATATCTAAACCTTCCACATCCATTCCTCCATATAAACAACCATTCATACACATTTCCATTAGTTCCAAGGCTTGCAAAGAAGGAGGAGTGCTTGGAGTTGTGCTAGCCATTCCATTGGAGTTGTTGGAGCATTCTAGGTGTCTTCTACTTTGTTTCTCTATGTTTAATATCAATTGTTTTTGTTTAATTGCAAGTATGAGGAACTAAACCCTTACTTAGCTAGGGTGAAGTTCGAAGCCATGAACATGTTTGAGATATGAATTGATTTCTTCCAATTGTGATTTAATAAGTTGTGAATGCAATTCAATTAACTACTTTCTTCAAAACTAATTCTTGTATGTTGATTAAGGATGCATACTTAGTTTTCATGCATGAATTTGATGCTAGGATATAAATGAGTTTCACCTAATCGTTACAAGTTTATATTCATTGGTAGTGAAGGTTGCTAGTCACAATCGCGTTAATTGAATTCTTGGCAAACGTATCATGCATTCATAGTTACGAATGCCTCGTTAACACTTATGATTTTCATAGAACGTAATGATCTTTGATTGTATCTCTATTATGCATTCATGTAGAGGACTTTTGGAGAATAATTTGGATTGTCGTATGCATTCATCCAATTCAATAAATCAAGGAAAATCTGAGGATTAATTAGTGCATCACGGTTAATCTGGGGTGTTGAGTTTCATAATCTATTGAAAAGCAATTGGAAATCAATTCATGTAAAAGTGTGTCATGTGTGAAGAATGGATCTCTAGCTAATCCATCAACCATCTATTTAGTTTTACCTTTTGTTGTTATCTCACCAATACCTCCCATTTACTTTCTTGTATCGAAGTGTGTTTAAGTTTGTTTAGTTTGTGCCTTAAAGTGTTTTGAACTCTTTGAGTCTAGTTTAGTGTTTTAAAGCCTACTTTTGTGTTTTTAAGTTTCTTCTTATATTCTTGAGTCTTATATTTGTTGATTAGCATCCCTAGTTAATCCCCGGTCTAGAACGATCCCTACTTGCATCATTACTACAATTGTCATCAATAGGGTTTAATTTGTGTGTCAAGTAATTCTCACATCAAATTTTGGCGCCGTTGCCGGGGATTAGCAAAATTGCTAATCCCTTGTGTTTTTACCTTGTGTTTTAGTGTAATTTACTTAAGTTTCTTATTTTGTTTTGTTTTCTTGGCTTAGGTACTAATGCATGACGCGGAGTTCTCAAACTGTGCATATCTTGGACTTTAACAACGATTTTGAACGTGATTTGAGAAGAAAGATGAGGCATCCCGAACCTAGTGAACCTAGTTCAAGTTCAGAGGCCGAATCTGAGTTTGAAGAAGAGAAAGAAGAAGTTATGGCAGCGGACAATCGGACCATTAAAGAGCTTTCGGCCTCGGGGTTGACCAATGCTGCACCATTATGCATTCAATACCCCGCGGCTGCCCAAGGCAAGACCGATGAATTCGAGTTGAAGTCAAGCTTGTTGCACCACATTCCGAAATACCATGGGCTTTCCATGGAAGAGCCAAACAAGCATCTCAAGGAATTCGAGGTTGTTTGTTCGAGCATGACACCAATAAATGTCGACGGGAACATTCTGATGATGAAGGCTTTTCCATTCTCACTTTTGGAAAAGGCGAAGGATTGGCTTTACGAGTTAGCACCCGGAACGGTTACATCTTGGGATAGTATGAAAAGAGCTTTCTTGGATAAGTTTTTCCCAACTTCAAGAGTCATTCTCTTGAGGAAACGAATTAGTGGCATCCAACAAGATCGAGGTGAATCATTTCCTTCTTATTATGAACGTTTTAAATCACTTGTTGCTTCTTGTCCACAGCATCAAATGAAGGAGGAGCTGCTCATTCAATACTTCTACGAAGGACTCCTTCCCATGGAACGCCAAATGCTTGATGCCTCGGCGGGGGGTGCGTTGGTGGATAAAACTCCGGGGGCTGCAAAACTTCTAATTGCCAACCGAGCACATAATACACAACAATACGAAGGTGTTGGACAAAGAGACCCCCCACGGCCACAAGTGAATGAGGTAAGTTCTATGCCCGAAATTCAATCCCAATTAGCTAACCTTACTTCTATTGTTTCTCAGTTGGCCGAGGGAATGAAGATTCATGGACCAAGTGTGTGTGGCGTGTGCTCTATGCAAGGACATGCCAGTGATCAATGCCCTCAATTGATTGAGAATGGGGGTTGGGAATCTGCCAATGCCGTGGGTTTTGGGAACCAAAATCAACCACGCCATGATCCATACTCTAATACCTACAATCCGGGGTGGAGAGACCATCCAAATTTCAAATGGCGGGATCCTCAACAACCCCAACAACAAGGAGGATTTAGGCAGCAACCACCGGGCTTTTATACAAAGCCATTCGGCCCCAATCAAAACCAAGTGCAATCTGCCCCAACAACCTCAGGTATGTCTTTGGATAATGATCAAGTTGTTAAGTTACTTACTACTTTGACGCAGGAAGTACAAACTCAAAATAAGGAGAGACAAATCCAAGACAAACGGGTGGACAATTTGGAGAAGCAAATGGGTCAAATTAGAGAACAAGGCAGATTCCTAGTTCAACAGTTATGAACCCGAAGGGAGGATTTGAAACCGCTAAGGCCATCATGTTAAAAAGTGGTAAACAGGTTGGAACTGACTCAAATACATCCAAATCAAGTCAAGACGAGGAGGACAAGTTGCTGCAAGAAGAAGCACAGGGAGCAAAGCCCAAGGCCAAGGATGACCAAACCTTGCCGAATTCATCTAGTCCTTCTAAACCGTCCCAAACCACCAAGGTAAGTCCCAATTCAACTTTTTCTAGTTCTATTCCACTAAATGTGCCCTTTCCTGGCAGGTTTAGGCAATCGAAGAAGGAAGAAGCTGAGAAGGACATTCTAGAGACCTTTCGGAAAGTTCAAGTCAATATCCCGCTCCTTGAAGCGATTAAGCAAGTCCCGAGGTATGCTAAGTTTTTAAAAGAACTTTGTATGACAAGGAGAAGGATTTCGAACAAAGAGGTGGTTCAAGTAAGTGAAAATGTCTCTGCTGTGTTACAAAGGAAATTACCCCCTAAATGCAAAGATCCGGGTAGTTTTACAATTCCGTGCGTTATTGGTAATACTAAGTTTGAACAATGCATGTTAGACTTAGGGGCTTCAATTAATGTTATGCCATACTCTATTTATGCATCTATGAACTTAGGTGAGCTTAAAAATGATGGTGTGATAATTCAATTAGCCGATCGTTCTAATGCATATCCAAAGGGTGTTTTGGAAGATGTTTTGGTGCAGGTGGGTAACTTGATTTTTCCAGCGGATTTCTACGTGCTTGACATGGAAGATGCACCCCATTCCACCCCATTGCCGATTCTATTAGGGAGTCCCTTCATGAAAACAGCCCGCACCAAGATAGATGTGTTTAAAGGAACTTTAACAATGGAATTTGATGGGGAAGTCATTGATTTCAATCTTTATGAAAGTATTAAATTTCCTAAGGACGATCATTCTTGCTTTTCTATTGATATAATTGATGATTTGGCGCAGGATTTTCTCGATTGTTTGGAGAGGGTACACTTGAAACAACAATTGCACAAGGAATTGGGCAAAAATCTGGTTTTGCCGTGCCTAGAAGTGTGGAAGAGGCTGAGATAGTGGCTGCCCTTGAGTCACTACCTCAATATCATGATAAGCCTTCTAACCCAATTTCAATTTCAGTCTCCACTAATAAGTTGTTACCCTCAGTAACTTAGGCACCCGTACTTGAGCTTAAACCGTTGCCCGATCATTTAAAGTACGTCTTTCTGGGAGATAACGAGACATTACCCGTTATTGTCTCCTCATCACTCACGGCCATAGAGGAGCAGAAGTTGATCCGAGTGTTGAAAGAGCACAAGACAGCCATTGGGTGGACTTTGGCCGATATTAGGGGAATTAGCCCGATTACGTGCATGCATCGCATACTTCTAGAGGAGGGGGCTAAACCAACTCGAGAGGCTCAGCGCCGTCTCAACCCTCCAATG
>VIEB01002108.1:5519-16796 GCA_006547085.1 Malus baccata | reverse complement strand
GTTTAAGTTTGTTTAGTTTGTGCCTTAAAGTGTTTTGAACTCTTTGAGTCTAGTTTAGTGTTTTAAAGCCTACTTTTGTTTTTTTTAAGTTTCTTCTTATATTCTTGAGTCTTATATTTGTTGATTAGCATCCCTAGTTAATCCCCGGTCTAGAATGATCCCTACTTGCATCATTACTACAATTGTCATCAATAGGGTTTAATTTGTGTGTCAAGTAATTCTCACATCACCAGGTTAATTAAGTCCGCTTAAATTAACCTTCAAGTTCTCTTTAAGTTATTAAATTGGATGGGAAAGCGCATACAACAATTCAAGCATTCTTCAAAAGTCCTTTACGTGAACAACACAATAAAGATACAATCAAAGATCATTAAGCATCATGAAAACTATAAGTATTGACGAGGCATTCGTTACTATGATGAGCATGAAACTCCTGCCAAGAATTCATTTAACGCAATCGTTTATAAGCGACCTCCAGTACTTGTGAATATAAATTTGTAACTATTAGGTGAAACTCCTTTATACTCTAGCATCATATTCATGCATGCAAACTAAGTGTGCATTGTTAATAAATATACACGAATAAGTTATCAATCAAGCAGTTAAACAAATTGAATTCACAACTTATGAAATCACAACTGACGATAATGAATTCATATTGCAAGTATGAACATGGTTTCGAATTCCCCCCTAGCTAAGGGGGGTTTAGTTCCTCATACTTACAAAGCAATGATAAACAAATTTATACATTGAAAACGAAAGAAAGAAAACACTTAAACGCTCCAACGATCCAAGTTGGATAGCATGCAGGTCCAAGCACTTTCCTTCCCATCCTTTGCTACGGCACAAGGTGTTGGTGAGTGTTTGAAGGTTTGGTTGTATGGAGGAATGGATGTGAAGGTGAATGGATGTGTTTGGATGAAAGTTGTATTGAATTGGGGATGAATTATCAAGCAAAAACTTCCTCTAATCGCTGCCACACATGATGCGAAATATATAAGCACACAAATTAAACCCTCTTTTTATCAATTGTAGCAAAGTATGTAAGTAGGGATCGTTCTAGGCCGGGGATTAGGAGGGATTGCCAAATCACTTGAAATTGACTCAAAACGTAAAAACAAAGTTTAAAACACTAAACTAGACTCAAAGAATGCAAAACTAAACTATAAAACACCAAAACAAACCAAAAGACTGAAAACAACAAATAAACACTCAAAACTGCCTTAAAAACACTTTCCGGGCAGTTTTGAACACCTAACACTAAATTGGACGAAATTGGGTTATGACTTGACTCAAGACACTTAAAAACACAAACTAAATTGATTTCTAACTAATCTAACACTTCAAAATAAATGGGGATTGAGTTTTGACGAATTTGATAAAAGTGAATGGATGGAAAGCTAGCTAACGGGTTATTCTCTACACATGTCACACTTGCATACAAAACGATTTCCAATTGCTTCTCAATAAACCATGAATTCCCAACGCCCCAAATTAACGGTGAATTGCACTAATTAACCCTCAGATTTTCCTAAAGTTATCGAATTAGATGAATTGCATACGACAACCCAAAGCATTCCTCACAAGTTCCCTGCATGAATTGCATAACAAAGATACAAGAAAAGATCATTAAGTTCTATGAAAATCATAAGCATTGGCGAGGCACTCGTTACTATGAATTGCATGAAACTTATGCCAAGAATTTACTTAACACGATTGTGATCAACAACCTTTACTACTTTTGAATATAAGTTCATAACGATTAGGTGAAATTCCCTTATATCCTAGCGTCAAACTTATGCATGAAAATTAAGCGTGCACTCTCAACCAACACACACAAATCAGTTTTAATTCATGTAGATAAGTAAATTGTATTCACAACTTATGAAACGCAATTGAAAGTAATCAAATCATATAGCAAGCATAAACATGGTTTCGAATCCCCCCTAGCCAAGGGGGGGTTTAGTTCCTCATATGTACAAAACAAAGAGTATAGAATTTAAACATTGAAATCAAAGGAAAGGAAACACCTAAAACTTCCAACAACTCGGACTTGAATGGCAGGCAATCCAAGGCTTCTCTTCCTTCCTCTTTGCTGCGGCACAAGGTTTTGGGGATAGGTTTGGATGGTATTTGTATGGAGGAATGGATGGGAGATGGTATGGTGGTGTTTAGGATGGATGGGGGGTGTGGCAAAAGAGAGAAAGATGGCTGAAAATGTGTTTGTGACGTAGTGTATGAATGTGTAGATGAGTTTGGCTAAAAGAATGGATGGAGAATGGGTGGTGTGGCGGATAGGAGCATATTTATGCGCCTTAGTTAGCTAGTTCTTATGCATTTCTGATGCGTAAATAAACTTAACCGGGGATTAAGAGGGATTGCTAAACACTTGAAAACTGAATTAGAAACGTAAAAACAAAGTTTAATACACTAGATTAGACTCAAAGAATGCAAAACTAAAGTTTAAAATACTAAAACAAACCAAAAACTCAAAACAGCAACCAAAAGACTCAAAACTGCCTTAAAAACACTTTCTGGGCAGTTTTGAGCACAAAGCGCCAAATTGGACGAATTTGGGTTTTAACTTGTACCGAAACACTTAAAAATATAAACCAAAACACTTTCTAACTAATCTAGGCTTCAAAATAAATGGGGATTTGATTTGGACGAAAATAAACTAAATGGGCAGATTGTAAAGAAAACAGATTGTAACACAAAATTGTGATGAATCAATGGATGATGGAATAGCTAAGGGGTTCTTCTCCACACATGAAATATATGCAATGTAAATCAATTTCCAGGTAACTATGAAAAGCATGATACTCTTGCCAGGAATCTACTTAACACGATCGTGACTAGCGACCTTCACTACTTGCGAATATAAATTCATAACGATTAGGTGAAACAAACTTATATCCTAGCATCAAATTCAAGCATGCAAATTAAGCGTGCACTCTCAATCAACATACAAGAATAAGTTCTAAATCAAACGGTTAAGCAAATTGTATTCACGACTTATGCAACGATAACTGGAAGTAATCAACTTATTTCACATATATAATCATGGTTTTGAATCCCCCCTAGCCAATAGGGGTTTTAGCCACTCATGTTCATAGCAAAACGAAAGGGAAAGAAATTACACATTGAAATTATGAAACGAATTACACCTAGAATGCACCAATAACGCAGCTTGGACATCCAAGGATCCTTCCTTCTTCCTCCTTTCTGCAACGCACAAGTGGTTGGGTTTTGGGGATTATGGATGGTGTAGAAGTATGGATTTAGGGTTAGGATGAGTGTATGGGGCGGCTAGGGATGTTTTTAGGCAGAAACTAGGGTGAATGGTGGTAGAATGGTGCGGCTAAGTGTATGGAATGGGTTCTGGCGTGAATGGCATTTTATGGATGATTTGTGGCTGCAAAAGAGAGTTTATTTAAAGGGATTTCAGGAATTAAAACCCTAAGTTTATTTAGATAAACAGAAATTAAGTCAAAAGCTTCTAGAATTAGGAAACAAAATCAGAAAATTAAAGGAAAGGCAAGGGAATATGCGGCAAGGGTTCTAAAACACATTCGTGTTTTAATGTTTAAAATCAGGAAAGGACCATCTCCCTTGCACGGCAAGGAAGAGGAAAGGTTTAAGGGGTGCGGCAAGGTATGTTTTTGTGCAAGGAATATGTATTTTGTGTCCTAGAATACCTAAAAGACCTTCAAAGTTGCTGGAACATAGGGACAATTAGGATTAGGAAAGGTCAAACCAAAATAGGAAACCTTGGCTTAACTTTCCTATTTCAAGTAGGAATCCTTCTTGGAGTAGGAATCCTCATTCTTCTAGGAATCCTCATTTGATTAGGAATCCATCTTCAATTAAGAATCCTTCGTTGATTAGGAATCCTTCTTCATGTAAGCAATTTCCTACTTCAACTAGGAAACCTTGTTCAAGTAGGAATCATCATCTTCAAGTCTTCAAATTCGTCCAAACCTTGGCTCCAAATATGCACCTTAGTTAGCTTGTTCTTATGCATTTTCGTTATGTTTTCTTAGTTAAAGTAGTCTTTTAAGCTATTTTCATGTGTTTTCAGGTTTTAAGGACAAAGTAAGCAAAAAGATGTACTTTGGAGCATTTTGGAGCACAATTGAGCTAGAATGGAGTTCATGCATATGGAGCACAAAGAATCCTAATTGAAGTAGGAAAGTGCCTAATTGAAGATGAAATCCTAGTCAACAATGGATTCCTAGTTGAAGTTGGATTTCTAGAAGATTGAAGACTCCTACTCAAACAAGGTTTCCTCCTTGAAGAAGGAAAGTTAAAGCCAAAGAATCGGCTCAAGTGAAGAAACCTTATCCAAAACATTATCCACAACCTTATCTTAGCTTATCTTATCCAAACAAACCTTATCCTATCCTATCTTTTCCTAATCCTAATGCATAAAGATTTCAACTACAAAAGGGATTTCTTTTCCTATTTGGAGAACTAAAACCTGATTTCTAGAAGCCTTATCCCTTCCTACAAAGGTGCCACACCTTATCCCTTATTTTTCTAGAAATCAGCCACAAAACAACCTTTCTAGAAGGCCTTATCCCTTGTCTTACAAAAGTGACGCCCCAAACCTTTCTAGAACTCCTAGAAACCTGATTATTCCTTTCCCCCTTGGTTTCTAAAAGCCTTAGCCTTTTCCTTCAAGGATTGTGTGTTATTATCCTATACAAATTATGCCTTTAAATCCTTTTCCTTTGCTACATAGGGGCTGCGAATTTCAGCCTATAAATACCACCCTTTGCTGCACCATTTAGTCACCATCCTCTACCATATTTTCCTACATTCATACATCCCCGAATACATTCATCTCTCTAGTGCCGCAAATTGGAAGGAAGGAGAAAGAAGTACAACCTGGTGCCGTGCCTATGCCCTAGCATTGGGAGTGTTGGAGCATTTCTAGGTGTTTTCTATCTTTGATCTCAATGTTTAATTTAAGTTATCTGTGTAATTGCGATTATGAGGAACTAAACCCCCCTTGGCTAGGGGGGATTCGAAACCATGATTATGCTTGCTATATGATTTGATTACTTCTAATTGCGTTTCATAAGTTGTGATTTCAATTTGCTTATCTATGTGAATTAAAACTTATTATTGTATGTTGATTGAGGGTCGACACTTAGTTTGCATGCATGAATTTGATGCTAGGATATAAGGGAATTTCACCTAATCGTTATGAACTTATATTCACAAGTAGTAAAGGTTGTTGATCACAATCGTGTTAAGTAAATTCTTGGCATAAGTTTCATGCAATTCATAGTTACGAGTGCCTCGTCAATGCTTATGATTTTCATAGAACTTAATGATCCTTGCTTGAACTCTATTATGCGCTTTCATGTAGGGAACTTGTGGGGAATGCTTTGGGTTGTCGTATGCAATTCATCCAATTCAATAACTTAAGGAAAATCTGAGGCTTGGAGTGTTGAGTATTCATGGTTTATTGAATTGCAATTAGAAATTCTTTTGTATGCAAGTATAACATGCGTGGAGAAGACCCCCTTAGCTAGCCTTCCATCCATTCACTTTACCTAATTTCGTTTTAAAATCTGTTTAGTTTAGTTACTTGTTTTGTTTTTAACTTCGTCCAAAATCAATCCCCTTTTACTTTGTTGAGTCATATTAGTTAGAAATCAATTTAGTTTGTGTTTTTAAGTGTCTTGAGTCAAGTTATAATCAATTTTCGTCCAAATTCTTCCTTAGTGTCAGAAACTGCCCAGAAAGTGTTTTAAGGCAGTTTTGAGTGTTTGTTTGCTGTTTTGAGTCTTTTGGTTTGGTTTGGTGTTTTAAAGTTTAGTTTTGCATTCTTTGAGTCTAGTTTAGTGTTTCAAACTTGTTTTTACATATTTGAGTCAGTCTTCAAGTGATTTAGCAATCCCTCCTAATCCCCGGCCTAGAACGATCCCTACTTACATACTTACTACAATTGATAAAAAGAGGGTTAATTTGAGTGCTAGTTAATATCATATCAAAGTCGTTGCATGATCTCATTATTCTTTGCTTGGTTACTACTTAGAAGGCGTTTCATCATTTAGTTCCAAATGCTAGAACTCATGCCCATTTCATTCAAAGCATGTTATTGATTTGCATAACACATTCAAGATGAAGTTGTGTAGTGACCACCACCTTAGCCAAATGCTTGAGAAGAAAGAGGAGGCATCCAGAACCTAGTGAACCTAGTTCAAGTTCAGAGGCCGAATCTGAATTTGAAGGAGAAGAAGAAGTCATGGCAGCGGACAATCGGACAATCAAAGAACTTTCAGCCTCGGGGTTGGCCAATGCCGCACCCTTTTGCATTCAATACCCCGCAGATGCCCAAGGAAAGACCGATGAGTTCGAATTAAAGTCAAGCTTGTTGCACCATACTCCGAAGTACCATGGGCTATCCATGGAAGATCCAAACAAGCATCTTAAAGAGTTTGAAGTAGTATGCTCAAGCATGACACCCATCAACGTAGATGAGAGTATTCTGAAGATGAAAGCTTTTCCATTCTCTCTTTTGGAAAAGGCTAAAGATTGGCTTTATGAATTAGCACCTGGAACAGTCACGTCGTGGGAAAGTATGAAGAGGGCATTTTTAGAAAAGTTCTTCCCCACTTCGAGAGTTATTCTTTTGAGAAAGAGAATTAGTGGAATTGAACAAGGCCAAGGCGAATCATTCCCAGCAGATTATGAACGTTTCAAGGCTCTAGTAGCATCATGCCCACAACATCAAATGAAGGAAGAGCTTTTGATTCAATATTTCTATGAAGGACTACTTCCACTTGAGAGACAAATGCTTGATACTTCAGCAGGAGGGGCATTGGTTGACAAAACACCAGTGGCTGCCAAGACCCTAATTGCCAATCGTGCGTTGAATGCACAACAATACGAAGGACTTGGACTAAGAGACTTCCCACGACATCAAGTTAATGAGGTAAGTTCTACGTTCGACATTAAATCTCAGTTAGCTAACCTCACTTCCATTGTGTCTCAGATGGCCGAAGGGATGAAGATACAAGGACAAAGTGTATGTGGCGTGTGCTCTATGCAAGGGCATCTCAATGATCAATGCCCTCAACTCATTGAGAATGGAGGTTGGGAGAGTGCTAATGCCTGATATGATATTAACTAGCACTCAAATTAACCCTCTTTTTATCAATTGTAGCAAAGTATGTAAGTAGGGATCGTTCTAGGCCGGGGATTAGGAGGGATTGCTAAATCACTTGAAAACTGACTCAAATACGTAAAAACAAATTTAAAACACTAAACTAGACTCAAAGAATGCAAAACTAAACTTTAAAACACCAAAACAAACCAAAAGACTCAAAACAGCAAACAAAACACTCAAAACTGCCTTAAAAACACAATCTGGGCAGTTTTGAACACTAGACACAAATTTAGACGAAAATTGGTTTTAACTTGACTCAAGACACTTAAAAACACAAACTAAAGTGATTTCTAACTAATATGACTGAACAAAGTAAAGGGGAATTGATTTTGGACGAATTTAAAAACAAAACAAAATTTGTAAACTAGAACAGATTTTAAAACGAATTGGGTTGAATTGAATGGATGGAAGGCTAGCTAAGGGGTTCATCTCCACACATGTCACACTTGCATATAAAACGATTTCCAATTGCTTTTCAATAAACAATGAATTCTCAACGCCCCAAGTTAATTAGGTCCGCTTAAATTAACCCTCAAATTTTCCTTAAGTTATTGAATTGGATGAATTGCATACGACAACCCAAAGCATTCCCCACAAGTTCCCTACATGAAAGCGCATAACAGAGTTCAAGCAATGATCATTATGTTCTATGAAAATCATAAGCATTGACGAGGCACTCGTAACTATGAATTGCATGAAACTTATGCCAAGAATTTACTTAACGCGATTGTGACTAGCAACCTTCACTACTTGTGAATATAAGTTCATAACGATTAGGTGAAATTCCCTTATATCCTAGCATCAAATTCATGCATGCAAACTAAGTGTCGACCCTCAATCAACATACAAGAATAAGTTTTAATTCACATAGATAAACAAATTGAAATCACAACTTATGAAACACAATTAGAAGTAATCAAATCATATAGCAAGCATAAACATGGTTTCGAATCCCCCCCTAGCCAAGGGGGGGTTTAGTTCCTCATACTCGCAATTACACAAAGATAACTTAAATTAAACATTGAAATCAGAGATAGAAAACACCTAGAAACGCTCCAACACTCCCAATGCTAGGGCATAGGCACGGCACAAGGTTGTTCCTTCTTCTTCTGATAGGAGCATATTTATGCGACTTAATTGACTTGTTCTCGTGCATTTAAGTTGTGTTTCCTTAGTTATTTTAGTGTTTAAAGTCACTTTTGTGTGCTTTCAGATTCTAAGGTCAAGGGATGCAAGAAGATGTATTTTAGAGCCTCTTAAAGCAAAATTGAGCTTGGAATGGTTATCACATGTTTGGAGCAAAAGGAATGGACGTAATTGAAGATGTGAAGAAGTTAGGATTCCTACTCAACGAACGATTCCTAATCAACGAAGGATTTCTAATCGACGAAGGATTCCTAATTGAAAATGGATTCCTAATCACACAAGGATTCCTACTTGAAGTAGGAAAGTTAAACCAAAGTTTCCTATTTTGGTTTAACCTTTCCTAAGTCTAAAAGCACTTATGTTCCAGCCACTTTGAAGACCTCATACACACTTTAGGACATAAAACAAAGATTCCTTGCACCATTCAAGGTAGTGCCGCACCTCACATACCCTTTCCACACTTTCCCTAACCCTTATCTTCCTTGCCGTGCAAAAGAAAGCACACCTTCCCTATTTCCTTGCATTTAAACCACATTCCCTTTTAGTTTAAGGAGTGCGGCATATTTCCTTGCCTTTTCCCTTAGTTTCTGACCTTGTTTTCCTTTTCCCTCTAGGTTGTGACTTAAATATTTGTTACTTAAAATATTTCCTAGCCTAAAAACATTCTAAACTTTCTGAATAAATACCTTAGCCGCACCTCTAGTCAATTTCCCTTAAGTTTTTTATTTTGTTTCCTAATTCTAGAAGCTTTAAACTTAATTCCTGATTACCTAATTAGCCTAGGGTTTTTAATTTCCTAAATCCCTTTAAATAAACATCCTTGTGCAGCCACAAACATCCCCATTCATCCAGAAACTCACCATTCACGCCAGAAACAAAGCACCACTTCCAACTGCACCATTCCATCACCATTCACCCAAATTTCTGCCACAAACCACCCTTAGCCGCACCACCCTTCAACCCTAAACACTTCCATACGTCCTCCATCCATTCTACACCATTCAATCACCCAAAAAACCTGCCCAAAGTCCCTGTGTCGCAGCAAAGGAGAGGAAGACGAAGTACTTGAAGATTCTAGCCGTTCAACATCGAATCGTTGAGATATTTAGGTGTTCTCTTTCTTATATTTAGAATGTATAAATCTGTTTTCTTTTGTTTTGTGAACATGAGGAACTAAGCCTTTTTGGCTAGGGGGTTATTCAATACCATGATTATGCTTGCAAGATGAATTGATTACGTCTAATTGTTATTTCATGAATTGTGAATGCAATTTGCTTAACCGTTTGATTGATGACTTATTTTTGTGTGTTAATTAAGGTGGCAAACTTAGTTTTCATGCAGGAATGTGAAGCTAAAACATAAGGAAGTTTCACCTAATAGTTACAACCTTATATTTGCAAGTAGTGGAGGTCGCTTATAAACGATCGTGTTTAGTGAATTCTTGGCAAACGTTTCATGCTTTTCATAGTAACAATTGCCTCGTCAATGCTTATAGTTTTCATGAAGCTTAATGATCTTTGATTGTACCTTTATTGTGCTTTTCACGTAAGGGACTTTTAGAGAATGTTTTGAGTTGTTGCATGTGCATTCCCATCCAATTCACTAACATTAGGACAACTTGAAGGTTAAAAAAGTGCTATCACAGTTAACCTAGGGCGTTGAGATTCATAGTTTATTGAAAGAAGCAATTGGAAATCAAAGTTGAATGCAAGTGTATCATGTGTGGAGAAGAACCCTCTAGTTACCCCATATCTCATCAATTCACTTAATTTTGTCTAAGAATCTGTTTAGTTTTGCATTCTTTGAGTCTAGTTTAGTATTTTAAACTTTGTTTTACAGATTTGAGTCAGTTTAAGAGTGTTTTAGCAATCCCTCTTAATCCCCGGTTTAAGAACGATCCCTACTTATCCATACTACAATTGTCAACAAGAGGGTTAATTTGTGTGTTTAGTTATTTTACGCATAACCTTCCTTCCTTGCAATAGTCACGGCACAAGAGAGATGAATGTGTTTGGGGGATGTATGAATGTAGGAAAATATGGTAGAGGGTGGTGACTAAATGGTGCAGCAAAGGGTGGTATTTATAGGCTGAAATTCGCAGCCCCTATGTAGCAAAGGAAAAGGATTTAAAAGCCTAATTTGTATAGGATAATAACACACAATCCTTGAAGGAAAAGGCTAAGGCTTTTAGAAACCAAGGGGGAAAGCAATAATCAGGTTTCTAGAAGTTCTAGAAAGGTTTGGGGCGTCACTTTTGTAGGACAAGGGATAAGGTCTTCTAGAAAGGTTGTTTTGTGGCTGATTTCTAGAAAAATAAGGGATAAGGTGTGGCACCTTTGTAGGAAGGAATAAGGCTTCTAGAAATCAGGTTTTAGGTCCCTCCCTTGCAGCTAAAATATAGGTAGATTAGGATTAGGGAAAGATAGGATAGGATAAGGTTTGTTTGGATAAGATAAGCTAAGATAAGGTTATGGATAATGTTTTGGATAAGGTTTCTTCACTTGAGCTGATTCTTTGGCTTTAACTTTCCTTCTTCAATGAGGAAACCTTGTTTGAGTAGGAGTCTTCAATCTTCTAGAAATCCAACTTCAACTAAGAATCATTCTTCAACTAGGAATCTATTGTTGACTACGATTTCATCTTCAATTAGGCACTTTCCTACTTCAATTAGGAAACTTTGCATCTTCAATTCTTCAAATTCGTCCATTCTTTGTGCTCCATAAGCATGAACTCCATTCTAGCTCAATTTTGCTCCAAAATGCTCCAAATTGCATCTTTTTATATGCTTTGCCCTTAAAACCTAAAAATACATGGAAATAGCTTAAAAGACTACTTCAACTAAGAAAACATAACGAAAATGCATAAGAACAAGCTAACTAAGGTGCATAAATATGCCCCTATCAAATTCCCCCACACTTAGCTTTTGCTAGTCCTCGAGCAAAACAAAA
>VIEB01002107.1:0-21902 GCA_006547085.1 Malus baccata | reverse complement strand
GACTACTTTAACGACGAAAACATAACAAGAATGCATAAGAACTAGCTAACTAAGGCGCATAAATATGCTCCTATCAGAATCCTCATTTGATTAGGAATCCATCTTCAATTAAGAATCCTTCGTTGATTAGGAATCCTTCTTCATGTAAGCATTTTCCTACTTCAACTAGGAAACCTTGTTCAAGTAGGA
Source organism: Malus baccata (assembly GCA_006547085.1). Lineage (NCBI taxonomy): Eukaryota > Viridiplantae > Streptophyta > Magnoliopsida > Rosales > Rosaceae > Malus > Malus baccata. Next base: position 21,713 of record VIEB01002107.1, on the reverse strand, counting down.
ATCATCATCTTCAACTCTTCAAATTCGTCCAAACCTTGGCTCCAAATATGTGACATGCATTCCAAGCTCCATTTTGCTCCAAAAGGCTCCAAAATGCATCTTCTATCATACTTTGTCCTTAAAACCTGAAAACACATAAAACTAGCTTAAAAAACTACTTTAACTAAGAAAACACCATGGAAATGCATAAGAACTAGCTAACTAAGGCGCATAAATATGCTCCTATCATCACACTTGCATACAAAACGATTTCCAATTGCTTCTCAATAAACCATGAATTCCCAACGCCCCAATTAACCATGAATTGCACTAATTAACCCTCAGATTTTCCTAAAGTTATCAAATTGGATGAATCGCATACGACAACCCAAAGCATTCCTCACAAGTTCCCTGCATGAATTGCATAACAAAGATACAAGCAAAGATCATTAAGTTCTATGAAAATCATAAGCATTGGCGAGGCACTCGTTATTATGAATTGCATGAAACTTATGCCGAGAATTTACTTAACATGATTGTGATCAACAACCTTTACTACTTTTGAATATAAGTTCATAACGATTAGGTGAAATTCCCTTATATCCTAGCATCAAACTTATGCATGAAAATTAAGCGTGCACTCTCAACCAACACACACAAATCAGTTTTAATTCATGTAGATAAGTAAATTGAATTCACAACTTATGAAACGCAATTGAAAGTAATCAAATCATATAGCAAGCATAAACATGGTTTCGAATCCCCCCCTAGCCAAGGGGGGGTTTAGTTCCTCATACGTACAAAACAAAGAGTATAGAATTTAAACATTGAAATCAAAAGAAAGAAAACACCTAAACGCTCCAACGATCCTAACTTGAATTGCATGCACGTCCAAGGCTTTACTCCCTAGTTCCAAAGCAAAGAATCACTCAAGTGGCTTCAATAAACAATACAAACAAAGACCAAAATGATGCAAAAACAGCTAGTTTACATGCTCTTTTATCATTGTGTCTTGCCTTTAACAAAAGGCACTCATTCCTCTTTTGTTAGTTCAACTCCTTTGTAGCTGTCCATGTGCCTTCATTCTTCAATTTCTGATGCATTTGCCTTGTATTCCATCCCTTTTCCACATGTACTAGCTGTTAGACAACTTTCACACACATGTTTTGCATCATTTCATCTTGCAAACATCAACTTTTGGCCACTTTACACCTCTACACACATGCTATGCATCAATTCAGCTTGCAATTATGTTTTGTAGTTGCTGAAAATGTGAATACATCTTGTAAAGCAATCCAACAAATGGCATCTTTCATTTCTTTTCCTTTCAAATTGTTCCTTAAGTGTATGTATCTGCATACTTCCACACTTCAACTTCATTATTCAGATTTTTGCATGTGTTGAAACCCTTTTTAAAACACCAAAAACGTCCATCCCACTTGCTCCATATGCATGCAATCCATTTTGGCCCAAAATTGCTCCAAATTGCACCAAAATGCACTTTCTTTCCAACTTTGTTATTAAGACCTACAAACACACGAAAATAGGTTAAAACACTCTTATAAGCAATAACTAACTAAGTAAATGCAAGAAAACATATTAACTAAGTCGCATAAATATGCTCCTATCACTTCGCACTAAAGTGATTGTATATTCTGACCATGCATCATTGAAGTATCTTCTCACCAAGAAGGAGGCCAAACCAAGGCTGATTCGTTGGATGCTCCTACTTCAAGAGTTCAACATTGAAATAAGAGACAAAAAAGGGAGTGAAAACGTGGTGGCTGACCACCTCAGACGTTTGGTGCACATTGAGGACTCCTTACCCATTATAGAGACATTCCCTGACGAGCAATTGTTGTCCCTAAAGGTAAGTGAGCCCTGGTATGCTATTTTGGTCAATTATTTGGTCACAAAACAAGTTCCTAGCACTCTAGATAAATACAAGCCTGATAAACCCAGAAATGATGCACGATTTTATGTGTGGGATGATCCATATTTGTGGAAGTATTGTCCTAACCAGATTATTCGTAGATGTGTGCACAATTCTGAGTTTAATTCAATTCTTGCATTCTGCCATAGTTATGCATGTGGGAGTCATTTTGGCACCCAAAGGACGGCTCTTAAGGTTTTAGAGAGTGGTTTCTATTGGCCTACATTGTTTAAGGATGCTAGAACATTTTGCATAACTTGTGATAGATGCCAAAGAACAGGTACAATAGGTGCCAAGGACCAAATGCCGCAAACCCCCATCTTTAATGTGGAGATATTTGATGTATGGGGTATTGATTTCATGGGACCCTTTCCGCCCTCATATGGTTTTACTTATATTTTACTAGCCGTTGATTCTGTGTCGAAATGGGTGGAAGCCAAAGCCACCCTTACTAACGATTCTACAGTGGTGGCAGATTTTATCAAGGCTAACATCTTTTCCAGATTTGGCATGCCGAGGGTGCTCATAAATGATGGAAGCTCCCACTTTTGCAATTGCACCATTGAGGCGCTGTTTAAAAAGTACAATGTCAAGCATTGGGTTTCCACACCATACCACCCTCAAACAAGTGGCCAAGCCGGAGTTTTGAATAGAGAAATAAAGCAAATCTTGGAGAAGACTGTTGGGCCATGATAGGAGCATATTTACGCGCCTTAGTTAGTTAGTTCTTGTGCATTTATGTTGTGTTTTCTTAGTTAAGTTAGTCTTTTAAGCTATTTTCATGTGTTTTCAGGTTTTAGAGACAAAGTGAGCAAAAAGATGCAATTTGGAGCATTTTGGAGCAAAATTGGGCTAGAATGGAGTTCATGCATATGAAGCACAAAGGATGGACAAATTTGAGGGATTGATGAAGCTAGGAATGTGTTTCGAAGTTGAAGAATTGAAGATACAAAGTTTCCTAGTTGAAGTAGGAAAGGGCTTAAATGAAGGATTCCTAAATGAAGAAGGATTCCTAATCAATGTAGGAGTCCTAATTGAAGATGGAGTCCTAGACGAATGAAGTTTCCTACTCAAGCAAGTATTCCTACATGAAGAAGAAGAGTTAAAGCCAAAGAATCAGCTCAAGTGAAGGAATCTTATCCAAAACCTCATCCATAACCTTATCTTAGCTTATCTTATCCAAACAAACCTTATCCTATCCTATCTTATCCTAATCCTAAACTATCCACATTTTAGCCACTTAGGAGGGTTTCTAACTAGATTAGGATGTTTAAAATCAGATTTCTAGAAGACCTAATCTTATCCTACAAAAATGGCGCCTAGGAACCTTTCTAGAAGCCTAAAAATCTGCCTTGTATTTATTTCTAGAAACCTCCTTTGTGCCGCACTGATAGGAGCATATTTATGCCACTTAGTTAGCTTGTTCTTGTGAGGGGTTCCTAAATCATTTAGGACACTTAATTATATGATTTTAGGAGACCTAGACCTATCCCTAATCCTTGCCGCACATGGGATCCTCTCCTTTCCTATTTTCTGATTTTAATTCACATTCCCCTTTTGTTTCTTCCATCCTTGCTGCACCCTACCTCATCTCCTTACCTATTTTCTGACCCAAAATTACATTCCCCTTTGTTCTAAAGCCTTGCCACACAAGGGGAGAGGTTCTTACCTATTTTGTGACCCAAAACACATTCCTAAAATCTGCCCTAAAATCTTTGCCGAATTTCCCTTCTTTTTCTCTTTAATTCCTGCACTTACCTTCCCTTTTTCCTTCAAATTTCTGACCTCTATTCACTTTCCTTTTCTCTGCCACAATTATTTACCTCTTTTCCTTCAAATCTGCCATATATTTTCCTCTCCTAAATTCATTAATTTCTGTTAGGTTTTCTTGGGGATTTGGAAAGCTAAATCCTTCCCTAAAACTACTTCAAATTCGTAGCCCTTCCTTGCCCTATAAATAAAGACCCTTGCAGCAGCTTTTGGGGATTCCACCCTTCACCATAACCAACCTATATCCATCCACCACCACAAATCACCACAAAAACCATCACCCATCCCTTGTGCCGCAGCAAAGAAGAAGGAAGGAGACCCTTGGACGTGCTTGCCATTCAAGACGTTGGATTGTTGGAGCGTTTCTAGGTGTTTTCATTCTTTGTTTTCAATATCTAAATTTATGTATCTTTGTTTTGCGAGTATGAGGAACTAAACCCCTCTTGGCTAGGGGGAATTTCGAAACCATGATTATATTTGCAATATGAATTGATTACCTTCAGTTGTGATTTCATAAGTTGTGAATTCAATTTGTTTAACTGCTTGATTGATAACTTATTCGTGTATGTTGATTAAGGAGGCCTACTTAGTTTGCATGCATGAATATGATGCTAGAGTATAAGGGAGTTTCACCTAATAGTTACAAACTTATATTCACAAGTAGTGTAGGTCGCTTATAAACGATCGCGTTAAATGAATTCTTGGCACTAGTTTCATGCTCATCATAGTAACGAATGCCTCGTCAATACTTATAGTTTTCATAATGTTTAATGATCTTTGATTGTATCTTTATTGTGCTTTTCACGTAAAGGACTTTTGAAGAATGCTTTGAATTGTTGTATGCGCTTTCCCATCCAATTCATTAACTTAAGGAGAACTTGAAGGTTAATTTGAGCGGACCTAATTGACCTGGGGTGTTGAGTTTCATGATTTATCGAAAGAACAACTGAAAATTGGTTTATGTGCAAGTGTGTCATGTGTGGAGAAGGACCTTCTAGCTAATCCATCATCCATCCATTCATCTTAATTTCGTCCAAAATCTGTTTAGTTTTAAGGTTCTGTTTTGTTTCGCTTATTTTCGTCGAAAAACCCAATCCCCTTTACTTTGAAGGGTTAGATTAGTTAAAATCTGTTTTGGTTTGTGGTTTTAAGTGTCTTGAGTCAAGTTAAAACCAATTTTCGTCCAAATTTACTCTAGGTGGCAGATTTGAGTCAATTTCATTGTTTTGTGTTGTTTTGAGTCTTTTAAGTTTGATTTGAGTCTTGTGAGTCTTGTTAAGTGTTTTTAAGTTTTTTTTTTGTGTTTCTAAGTTAGTTTAGAGGTTTTAGCAAGCCCTCCTAATCCCAGGTCCAGAACGATCCCTACTTGCATCTTTACTACAATTTGACAACAAGAGGGTTTAATTTGTGTGTTTAGTTATTTTACGCATCACGCACCCTATACCTTATTTCCCTTGGAATTTCAGATTTCTAGAAGCCTTACCCTCTCCTAGTTTGGTGCCGCACCTTATCTCCCATTCCCTTTGGATTTCTAACTTGTTTTCCTTAAAGGATTGTATGTTATTATCCTATGCAGATTAGGCTTTTAAAACCTTGTCCTTTGCTACCTAGGAGTGGGGATTTTCAGCCTATAAATACAAGCTTATGCCACACCCCTCATTCACCATTCTCTACCATATTTTCACTACACCATTCACCCAAAAACCCCTCATTGTGCTGTGAGTTTGCAAAGAGAAGAAGGAAGAAATCTGGAGCAGTGCATGCCATTCAAGGAGCTTGGATTGTCGGAGCGTTTCTAGGTGTTTTCTATCTTTATGTCAATGTTTAAATTTATTTATCTTTGTTTATTTGCGAACATGAGGAACTAATTTCTTTATAGTTAGAGGGGAATTCAAAGCCATGATCATATGTTTTATATGACTTGATTTCTTCCAATTATGATTTCATAAATCGTGAATGTGGTTTACTTATCTATTTGATTGATAACATGTTTATGTATGTTGATTGAGGGTCGACACTTAGTTTGCATGCATGAATTTGATGCTAGAGTATAAGGGAATTTCACCTAATCGTTATTAACTTATATTCATAAGTAGTAAAAGTCGCTAGTCACGATTGTGTTAAGTAAATCCTAGGCAAGAGTAACATGCGTATCCCATAGTTATGAATGCCTCGTCAATGCTTATGATTTCCATTGAACTTAATGATCTTTGATATGTGTCTCTATCATGCGTATTCCATAGTTAGGGTCCTTGATAAGAATAATTTGGTTGTAATGCGTATTCCATTCAATTTAATGAATCTAGGGAAATCTGAGAATTAATTGGTGCAATCTAGTTAATTTGGGGCATTGTCATTCATGGTTTGTTGAAAGAGTAATTGGAAATCGAGTCGTATGCATATGTTTCATGTGTGGAGAAGGAACCTTCTAACTAGCCTTTCACCATCTTAATCTACATCAAAATCGTTTTTGTCAAGTTTGTTTTCAAAGTTTTTGTTTTAAAAGTTAAATTCGTACAAATCAACCCCCTTGTTTTTAAATCTTGATTTTAGAGTCAAAACGTGTTTTCCTTTAAGTCTTTTGAGTCTTTGAAGTTTTATTTTCGTCCAAATCATTTGTTAGGTCTAGAATTGAGTCTTTTTTATTGTTATTTGCTGTTTTTAGTGTTTTAAGTTAGTTTTGAGTCTATAGAATCTAGTTTAGTGTTTTTGAGTCTTATTTGTATTGATTAGCACCCCTAGTTAATCCCCGGTTTAGAACGATCCCTACTTGCATCATTACTACAATTGTCATCAATAGGGTTTAATTTGTGTGTCAACATAATTTTCACATCAGGCCAACCCGGAAGGATTGGAGCTTGCGTTTAGACGATGCATTGTGGGCATATCGCACTGCCTACAAAACACCTCTAGGGATGTTTCCATTTCGACTAATCTATAGCAAGCCATGTCACCTACTTGTGGAACTAGAGCACAAGGCGCATTGGGCTGTGAAAACATTCAATTTGGACTTAGATGCTACTGGAATAAATAGAAAGCTCCAATTGAATGAACTTAAGGAGATAAGGAATGAAGCCTATGAGAATGCGCGAATTTACAAGGAGAAAATAAAAGCGTTTCATTACAAAATGATTCAGGGAAAAACATTCTTAATTGGACAGAAAGTGCTGCTATTCAGTTCCCGTCTACGTTTGTTCCCTGGTAAGTTACGTTTTAAGTGGATTGGGCCGTTTGTTGTTACTAATGTTTTTCCACATTGTGTAGTCCAAGTTAAAAGCTTAAGGAACGACGACGAATTCAAGGTGAACGGGCATCATTTGAAGCTATACTATGAGAGTGATGTGGGACAGATTGTGGAAGAAATCCCACTCACTGCCGTGGGCCCTATCCAAGCTTAGAAGGAAGTTTCGTCCGGTTGCAAGACGTTAAAGCAAGCGCTTCTTGGGAGGCAACCCATGTATTCAAATAAGGAAGATCTTTGAATCGCTCCACAATTAGTTTTGCGTTCCTGAAAACCTTCCCTTTACTGCATTTATTTTGCCATGTTTGTCGTATTTATTTGGTGCTTGTTTGATTGTTTTTTATGCGGGTTTATGTTTGAAAAATTGACAGGTAAACAAGGTATTTTTACATTAATTTTTCATGGAAAAAGGAACATTAGGTAGAAACGTAGAAAAATATAAGAAAGTGCAAACAAGCAGGAATGAGCCTTCATTGGTCAGTTAGGCTCATTTATGGCAAGTGATGTGAAATTAACTTGACACACAAATTAAACCCTATTGATGACAATTGTAGTATTTAAGCAAGTAGGGATTGTTCTAGACTGGGGATTAACTAGGGATACTAATCAACACAAATAAGACTCAAAAACACTAAACTAGATTCTATAAACTCAAAACTAACTTAAAACACTCAAAACAGAAAATAATAATAAAAAAGACTCAATTCTAGACCTAACAAGTGATTTGGACGAAAATAGAACTTCAAAGACTCAAAAGACTTCATGGAAACAAGTTTTGACTCTAAAAACAAGACATAAAAGCAAGGGGTTTGGTTTTGACGAATTTAAACTTTTAAAACAGAAACTTTAAAAATACGAAGTTGATGTAAATTAAGATGGTGAAAGGCTAGTTAGAAGGTTCCTTCTCCACACATGAAACATATGCATACGGCTCGATTTCCAGTTATTCTTTCAACAAACCATGAATGACAATGCCCCAAATTAACTAGATTGCACCAATTAATTTTCAGATTTCCCTAGATTCATTGAATTGAATGGAAGACGCATTACAACCAAATTATTCTTATCAAGAACCCTAACTATGGAATACGCATGATAGAGACACATATCAAAGATCATTAAGTTTAATGGAAATCATAAGCATTGACGAGGCATTCATAACTATGGAATACGCATGTTACTCTTGCCAAGGATTTACTTAACACAATCGTGACTAGCGACTTTTACTACTTATGAATATAAGTTAATAACGATTAGGTGAAATTCCCTTATATTCTAGCATCAAATTCATGCATGGAAACTAAGTATGCATCCTTAATCAACACACAAGAACAAGTTGTCAATCAAATAGATAAGTAAACCACATTCACGATTTATGAAATCATAACCGGAGGAAATCAAGTCATATAAAACATATGATCATGGCTTTGAATTCCCCTCTAACTATAAAGAAATTAGTTCCTCATGTTCGCAAATAAACAAAGATAAATAAATTTAAACATTTAAAACAAAGATAGAAAACACCTAGAAACGCTCCAACAATCCAAGCTTCTTGAATGGCAAGCACGGCTCCAGATTTCTTCCTTCTTCTCATCGCAAAACTCACGGCACAAGGGTGAATGGTGTAGTAAATTATGGTAGAGGATGGTGACTAAATGGTGCAGCAAAGGATGGTATTTATATGCTGAAATTCGCAGCCCCTATGTAGCAAAGGAAAAGGATTTAAAGGCCTAATTTGTATAGGATAATAACACACAATCCTTGAAGGAAAATGCTAAGACTTTTAGAAACCAAGGGGGAAAGGAATAATTAGGTTTCTAGAATTTCTAGAAAGGTTTGGGGCGTCCCTTTTGTAGGACAAGGGATAAAGCCTTATAGAAAGGTTGTTTTGTGGCTGATTTCTAGAAAAACAAGGGATAAGGTGTGGCACCTTTGTAGGAGTGGATAAGGGCTTCTAGAAACCAATTTTAATGTGTCCTAATCTGAAAATAAATCCCCCATGCAGCTGGAATTAAATTAGGATAGGATTAGGATAGGATAAGATAAGATAAGGTTGGATAAGGTTTTGGATAATGTTCCTTCTTTTGAGCTAATTTCTTATCTTCCTTGACTTGGATTTATTTCTTCACTCTTTTCAGCACATTCTTAGCCTCTTTAACTTCAAATTCGTCCATCCATCTTGCTCCATTCATAAGCTATCCATTTGGTGCCCAAAACTGCCTCAAAATGCTCCAAAATGCACTTTCTTGCCAACTTTGTCATATGAACCTATAAACCCACGAAAATAGCTTAAAACACTATAATAAACATAAACAAACTATGAAAATGCAAGAATACAAGCTAACTAAGTCGCATAAATATGCTTCTATCAGCAAGCCATGCCATGCCATCTTCCCTTTGAATTGGAGCACAAAGCTCATTGGGCTGTCAAGAAGTTCAACATGAATCTAAATGTAGTAGGAAGTCATAGAAAATTCCAATTAAATGAACTTGATGAGATAAGGCATGAGGCATACGAGAATGCTAGCATATACAAGGCGAAGACCAAAGCTTTCCATGATAAAATGATTCGGGGCAAAACATTCTCCATAGGGCAAAAAGTGTTATTGTTCAATTCCCGTTGACGTTTGTTTCCCGGTAAGTTACATTCTAAGTGGATTGGACCGTTTGTTATTACTAATGTTTTTGTTCATGGTGCAGTCCAAATCTAAAGCTTGAAAACGGGACACGAATTCAAGGTGAATAGGCACCATTTGAAGCCCTATTATGAGAACTTTGAGGAGCATGCCGTGGGTGACATCTACCTACATGCCGTGGGCTCCAATGGGGAGTGAATGCGTTCTTCGTCCGGCTGCACGACGTTAAAGCAAGCACTTAGTTTAATTCTAGTTATTTTAGTACTTTAAGAATTTACTTAACGCGATTGTGATTAGCAACCTTTACTATTAACTAAGTGTGAAGATAACCAAAATCTGTGGGAATGATGATTTTTGTCTTGTGCATTGGAAATCCCTGAGGCGAATGTTGGAAGGTTAGGTTGTGTTTTGTTTCTTTTGTTTCTTTTGTTGTGCTCGAGGACTAGCAAAAGCTAAGTGTGGGGGATTTTGATAGGTGCATATTTATGCAACTTAGTTAGCTTGTTTCTTGGCATTTACTTAGTTTAATTCTAGTTATTTTAGTACTTTAAGCTATTTTCGTGTGTTTGTAGGTTCAAATAGCAAAGTTGGCAACAAAGTGCTCTTTGGAGCATTTTGGAGCATTTTTGGGCCAAGATTGGATAGTGCAAGCATAAAGACATGAGGATGGACGTTTTTGAAGATTAGAAGGCTAGAAATCAGCATGTGTGTGTGCAAGTGTGTTGACCTACAACTACAAACATCCATCCACTACACCCACTACATCCACTCATTACCAAACATCCATCCACTACACATTACATCCACTCATTACCACAACATACACCACTACCACATTAATTAGATGGCGGTCCTCTCCCTAGCCTATAAATACATCCACCCTTCACCATAACAAAAAAGGGAGAAAAAGATCCATCAAAAGACACTATATTCACATCTCACAACTCCATACACTTACACTTCCATTCCTTGGCCGAGAGAACACAATCCACCCATCGACCCTTCAAAATAACTCACCTATATCTATCCACCACCATAATTTACCACTCATCCATCAAACCACACCTTGTGTCACAACAAAGAGAAAAAGGAGGACCCTTGGACGTGCTTGCCATTCAAGTTGGATTGTTGGAGAGTTTTTAGGTGCTTTCATTCTTTTGTTTTCAATGTCTAAATTTGTTTATCTTTACTTTGTGAGTATGAGGAACTAAACCCCCCTTAGCTAGGGGGGAATTCGAAACCATGTTCATGCTTGCAATATGATTTGATTACGTTCAGTTGTGATTTCATAAGTTGTGAATTCAATTTGTTTAATTGCTTGATTGATAACTTATTCGTGTATGTTTATTAAGAGTGCACACTTAGTTTGCATGCATGAATATGATGCTAGAGTATAAGAGAGTTGATATGATATTAACTAGCACTCAAATTAACCCTCTTTTTATCAATTGTAGTAAGTATGTAAGTAGGGATCGTTCTAGGCCGGGGATTAGGAGGGATTGCTAAATCACTTGAAAACTGACTCAAATACGTAAAAACAAGTTTAAAACACTAAACTAGACTCAAAGAATGCAAAACTAAACTTTAAAACACCAAAACAAACCAAAAGACTCAAAACAGCCCAGAAACACGCAAAACTGCCTTAAAACCACAATCTGGGCAGTTTCTGACACTAAGGAAGAATTTGGACGAAAATTGATTATAACTTGACTCAAGACACTTAAAAACACAAACTAAATTGATTTCTAACTAATATGACTCAACAAAGAAAAGGGGGATTGATTTTGGACGAATTTAAAAACAAAACAAAACTTTGTAAACTAGAACAGATTTTAAAACGAATTGGGTTGAATTGAATGGATGGAAGGCTAGCTAAGGGGTTCATCTCCACACATGTCACACTTGCATATAAAACGATTTCCAATTGCTTTTCAATAAACCATGAATTCTCAACGCCCCAAGTTAATTAGGTCCGCTTAAATTAACCCTCAGATTTTCCTAACGTTATTGAATTGGATGATTGCATACGACAACCCAAAGCATTCCCCACAGGTCCCCTACATGATTGCATAATAGAGATACAAGCAAGAATCATTAAGTTCTATGAAAATCATAAGCATTGACGAAGCACTTGTTACTATGATTGCATGAAACTTATGCCAAGAATTTACTTAACGCGATTGAGATCATCAACCTTTACTACTTGTGAATATAAGTTCATAACGATTAGGTGAAATTCCCTTATATCCTAGCATCAAATTCATGCATGCAAACTAAGTGTCGACCCTCAATCAACATACAAGAATAAGTTTTAATTCACATAGATAAGCAAATTGAAATCACAACATATGAAACGCAATTAGAAGTAATCAAATCATATAGCAAGCATAAACATGGTTTCGAAATCATCAACCTTTACTACTTGTGAATATAAGTTCATAACGATTAGGTGAAATTCCCTTATATCCTAGCATCAAATTCATGCATGCAAACTAAGTGTCGACCCTCAATCAACATACAAGAATAAGTTTTAATTCACATAGATAAGCAAATTGAAATCACAACATATGAAACGCAATTAGAAGTAATCAAATCATATAGCAAGCATAAACATGGTTTCGAATCCAACACAAGATTGGGACGGAATTGGAGAGTTGAAGATTTGAGGTTTCCTACTTGAAGTAGGAGAGCTAAGCCTAAAAGTTTCCTTTTTGGGTTGATCTTTCCTAAATCGGAATTGGCAACCAAAGTTTCTAAAAGTAGGAAGTTTCTATTCTTGGAGGTTTCCATTTTCGTTAGTTTCTATTCTTGGCTTTGGGCTTTTAGATGACCTAAACCCTAATTCCTTGTGGATCCTAAGCCCATGCCGCACCCTAGGGCCTAATCATCTAAAATCTGCCATGTTAAACCCTAGTCCATTTCTCCTAAACCCAAGCCGCACCTTTCCACCTAAAAGCCCTATTTTACAAACCCCTAACCCTAGTCCACCTAAAAGCCGCACCTAACCCTAGCCCATTGTGAAAAATCTGATTTCATTAGGGTTTCTAAGTGCCTATATATATCACCCTTACACCCTAGCCGTAGACATCCTTCCCTCTACACAAAATCAGAAAACCATCTCCCTTTCCCCACCTTGCCGCAAATTGTAGTATATGTATAAGTAGGGATCGTTCTGGACCGAGGATTAGGAGGGATTGCTAATCTAATTGAAACTGACTTAAAAACACTTAACAAGACTCAAAACAAACTTATGATGTGAAAATTAACATGACACTCAAATTAAAACCCTATGATTGTAGTATATGTAAGTAGGGATCGTTCTAGCCGGGGATTAGAAGGGATGCTAATCAACACAATTAAGACTCAAAAACAATAAACTAGACTCTATAGACTCAAAACTAACTTAAAACACTAAAAACAGCAAGAAACACTCAAAAAGACTCAATTCTAGACCTAACAAGTGATTTGGACGAAAATAGAACTTCAAAGACTCAAAAGACTAAAAGGAAACAAGTTTTGACTCTAAAAACAAGGTTTAAAAACAAGGGGTTTGGTTTTGACGAATTTAACTTTTAAAACATAAACTTTGTAAACAAACTTAAGAAAAACGAATTTGGATGAAAAAGAATGGTGAAAGGCTAGTTAGAAGGTTCCTTCTCCACACATGAAACATATGCATACGACTCGATTTCCAATTACTTCTTTCAACAAACCATGAATGACAATGCCCCAAATTAACTAGATCGACCAATTAATTCTCAGATTTCCCTAGATTCATTGAATTGAATGGGATACGCATTACAACCAAATTATTCTTATCAAGGACCCTAACTATGGAATACGCATGATAGAGACACATATCAAAGATCATTAAGTTCAATGGAAATCATAAGCATTGACGAGGCATTCATAACTATGGGATACGCATGTTACTCTTGCCTAGGATTTACTTAACACAATCGTGACTAGCGACTTTTACTACTTATGAATATAAGTTAATAACGATTAGGTGAAATTCCCTTATACTCTAGCATCAAATTCATGCATGCAAACTAAGTATGCATCCTTAATCAACACACAAGAACAAGTTATCAATCAAATAGATAAGTAAACCACATTCACGATTCATGAAATCATAATTGGACGAAATCAAGTCATATAAAACATATGATCATGGCTTTGAATTCCCCTCTAACTATAAAGAAATTAGTTCCTCATGTTCGCAAATAAACAAAGATAAATAAATATAAACATTGACATAAAGATAGAAAACACCTAGAATCGCTCCACAATCCAAGCTCCTTGAATGGCATGCACGGCTCCAAGAGTTCTTCCTTGTTCTCCTTTGCAAACTCACGGCACAAGAGGTATATTTGGGTGAATGGTGTAGTGAAAATATGGTAGAGGATGGTGACTAAATGGTGCAGCAAAGGGTGGTATTTATAGGCTGAAATTCGCAGCCCCTATGTAGCAAAGGAAAAGGATTTAAAAGCCTAATTTGTATAGGATAATAACACACAATCCTTGAAGGAAAAGGCTAAGGCTTTTAGAAACCAAGGGGGAAAGGAATAATCAGGTTTCTAGGAGTTCTAGAAAGGTTTGGGGCGTCACTTTTGTAGGACAAGGGATAAGGCCTTCTAGAAAGGTTGTTTTGTGGCTGATTTCTAGAAAAACAAGGGATAAGGTATGGCACCTTTGTAGGAGTGGATAAGGGCTTCTAGAAACCAATTTTAATGTGTCCTAATCTAGTTAGAAACCCTCCTAAGTGGCTGAAATTTGGATAGTTTAGGATTAGGATAAGATAAGATAGGATAAGGTTTGTTTGGATAAGATAAGGTTATGGATGAGGTTTTGGATAAGATTCCTTATCTTGAGCTGATTCTTTGGCTTTAATTCTCCTTCTTCATGTAGGAATACTTGCTTGAGTAGGAAACTTCATTCGTCTAGGAATCCATCTTCAATTAGGACTCCTTTATTGATTAGGAATCCTTCTTTGTTTAGGAATCCTTCATGTAAGCCCTTTCCTACCTCAACTAGGAAACTTTGTATCTTCAATTCTTCAACTTCAAAACACATTCCTAGCTTCATCAATCCCTCAAATTCGTCCATCCCTTGTGCTTCATGTGCATGAACTCCATTTTAGCCCAATTTCGCTCCAAAATGCTCCAAATTGCATCCTTTTGCTCACTTTGTCTCTAAAACCTGAAAACACATGAAAATAGCTTAAAAGACTAACTTAACTAAGATAGTTACAAACTTATATTCACAAGTAGTGGAGGTCGCTTATAAACGATCGCGTTAAATAAATTCTTGGCAGGAGTTTCATGCTCATCATAGTAACGAATGCTTTGTCAATACTTATAGTTTTCATAATGCTTAATCATCTTTGATTGTATCTTTATTGTGTTGTTCACGTAAAGAAGTAGTGGAGGTCGCTTATAAACGATCGCGTTAAATAAATTCTTGGCAGGAGTTTCATGCTCATCATAGTAACGAATGCTTTGTCAATACTTATAGTTTTCATAATGCTTAATCATCTTTGATTGTATCTTTATTGTGTTGTTCACGTAAAGAACTTTTAAAGAATGCTTGAATTGTTGTATGCATTTTCTCATCCAATTCAATAACTTAAGGAGAACTTGAAGGTTAATTTAAGCAGACTTAATTAACCTGGGGTGTTGAGTTTCATGATTGATTGAAAGAACATTTGAAAATTGGTTTATGTGCAAGTATGTCATGTGTGGAGAAGAACCTCCTAGCTAGCCTTCCATCCATTCAATTTACTCAAATTTGTGCAGATTTCATTAATTCTGTAATTTACTTGTTTTGTTTTCAAATTCGTCAAAACCAAAACCCCCTTTACTTTAAAGTGTTTTATTAGTCAAAATCTGTTTTGATTTGTGTTTTTAGGTGTCCCAAAAGTGTGTTAGAGTTCAAATCTGCACAGTTTGTGTTTTTAGGCAGATTTAAGCATTTTTAGCATGTTTTGAGTCCTTTGAGTTTGTTTTAAGTTCTTTGAGTCTAGAGTAGTGTTTTTAACTTTGTTTATATGTTTTTAAGTCAGTTTGGAGGTTTTAGCAAGCCCTCATAATCCCTGGTTTAGAACGATCCCTACTTGCATTTATACTACAATTTGACAACAAGAGGGTTTAATTTGTGTGTTAAGTTAATTTTTGCATCAGTCCGACTCGTCCATCTCAAGCACTTAGAAATCCGCTGGGAAGATTAAGTGATTAACCTGCACTAAAACATCTTCCAAAACTCCCTTTGGATAGACATTAGATCTATCGGCCAATTGTATAATCACACCATCATTTTTAAACTCTCCTAAGTTCATAGATGCATAAATTGAATATGGCATGACCATTATAGATGCACCTAAATCTAACATGGCAGATTCAAAACGAGTATTACCAATGACACAAGGAATTGTAAAACTACCCGGATCTTTGCATTTAGGGGGCAGTTTGCGTTGCAAGATGGCTGCTGATAGGAGCATATTTATGCGACTTAGTTAGCTTGTTTTCTTGCACTTTTATAGTTAGTTCATGGTTATTATAGTGTTTTAAGCTATTTTCGTGTGTTTGTAGGTCCAAATGACAAAGTTGGCGAGAAAGTGCAATTTGGAGCCTTTTGAAGCAGTTTTGAGCATAAAATGGATATCACATGCTTGGAGTCAAATGGATGGACGAAATTGAATTCAAAGGAGGCAAGAAATGAAGAAATGAACATGATGAACAAAGAGTTCAGAATTGGAAACCAAAGTTTCTAAAGTTGGAAGTTGCTATTCTTGGAGGTTTCCATTCTTGAAAGTTTCTACTCTTGAATTGGAAGTTTCCTGATCTTTTTTTCAGCTTTGTTCTAAGCCCATGCCGCACCCTAGGGCCCTAATCCTTTATTTTCTGCTAAGTTTAAACCCTAATCCATCCACCCTAGGGTTGTTCCGCACCGAGTGTTCTAGAAGCCTAAAAAATCTGCATAAAACCCTAATTCTTTTCTCCCTTGGATGGGCCAAGCCATTTATCTCCAAAACCCTAACCCTTTCCCATCAGATTTTGTGGAAACCCTAGCCTATAAATAGATGTTTTAAAGCACAAATTCGGAACCACCCTTCACACCATTCAGAAACCCCTTGCCTCAACCCTAATCACCATTCTACATCACACAACACCATCCTACATCCATATACATCTCTGCCGCACCTTTTGGAGAAGAAGGAGAGCCTTGTCGTGCATTCCATTGATGAAGGAGGGCCTTGTGCGCAAGCCATCTGCATCCTTGGGAGTTTTAAGCGTTCTTTCTTCCCTCGTTTCAGTTTCGATGTTTATTTTAATTTGGTTTTCAATTGCTATGAACATGTGGAACTAAACTCTTATTAGTTAGCGGTGAATTTGAAGCCATGGACATATGTTAATATGAATTGATTCCTTTCAGTTATTGTTTCGTAAAACATGAATGCGATTTACTTATCTATTTGATTGATAACTTATTCTTGTGTGTTGATTAAGGAGGCCTACTTAGTTTGCATGCTTGAATCTGATGCTAAATTATAAGGGACTTTCACCTAATCGTTAGAAACTTATAATTACAAGTAGTGGAGATTGTTAGTCACAATCGTGTTAAGTAGATTTTTGGCAAAAGTATCATGCAGTTCATAGTTATAATTGTCTTTGTCAATGCTTATGATTTCCATGGAATTTAATGATCTTTGAAGGTATCTCTATCATGCTGTTCATATAGGGAACTTGAGAAGAATAATTTGGGTTGTTGCATGCATTCATCCAATTCAATGAATTTAGGGAAATCTGATAGTTAATTTGTGCATTCACGATTAATTTGGGGCATTGTCGTTGATGGTTTAAAGAAACAATACTAGAAATTGATTTATGTTGCATATGTTCATGTGTGGAGAAGGATCCTCTAACTAGCTTTTCACCTTTGAATTCATCTCAATTTCGTTTGTTTACTTTGGTTTGCAATTTGTTTAGTTTTAATTCAATTTCGTCATAAATCAAACACCCTTTTCTACTTTGTATGTTTAGGTCAGAATCTGCCCTAATTAGGTTCTTTAGAGTGTTTTGAGTCAATATAGGTTAGGTTTAGTCCATAAACATTGTTTGGGTCTTAATTTAGTCTTAAATTCGTCCAATTTCATCCATAGAATCTGGTTTGAGTCTAATTGTTAGTATTGTGCTGTTTTGAGTCTTTTAAGTACATTCTGAGTTAGTTAAGTTACAATCTGTTTTCTTTTAATCTTTTGAGTCAAAGTAAGTTTTAATTTCGTCCAAATCACTTGTTAGGTCTAGAATTGAGTCAATTTCATCTAGTTTTGCAGATTTGAGTGTTTTAGGTCAGTTTAGAGTCTATAAAGTCTATTCTTGTGTTTTTAAGTCTAGTTTAGTGTTTTAGAGTTTAATTTGAGTAGATTAGCAGCCCTAGTTAATCCCCGGGTAAAACGATCCCTACTTACATCTTTGCTACAATTGTCATCAATAGGGTTTAATTTGTGTGTCAAGTAATTTTCACATCAAATTTTGGCGCCATTGCCGGAGATTAGCAAACTTGCTAATCCCTTGTTTGTGTCGTGTCTTTTGTATTTTCTTTTATGTTTATCCGTGAGTTTGTGCGTGTTTTTTTGTGTTTGTGTTTGTTTGTGTGTGTGTGTGTGTTTTCTGCCGTGCCTCTTATACTTGGTTGCTGATTGTGTTTGTTTCCTTGTTTCAGGTATTTGTTTATGACTCGTAGTTCTCAACACATTAGTGCAAACATCTTGGAGTTCGACGACGATTTTGAAAGAACTTTGAGAAGAAAGAGGAAGCAACCAGAACCTAATCCACCTAGTTCAAGTTCAGAGGCCGAATTTGAATTTGAAGAAGAAGAAGAAGTCATGGCAGCGGACAATCGTACAATAAAAGAACTCTCGGCCTCGGGGTTGGCCAATGCCGCACCCCTATGCATTCAATTCCCCTTGGCTGCTCAAGGCAAGACCAACGAGTTCGAATTGAAGTCAACCTTGTTGCATCACATTCCCAAATACCATGGGCTGTCCATGGAAGATCCAAACAAGCATCTTAAGGAGTTCGAAGTTGTTTGTTCGAGCATGACACCCATCAATGTCGATGGGAACATTTTGATGATGAAGGCCTTTCCATTCTCTCTTGTGGAAAAGGCCAAAGATTGGCTTTATGAATTAGCACCCGGGACGGTCACTTCTTGGGAAAGCATGAAGAGGGCATTTTTAGAGAAGTTCTTCCCCACTTCGAGAGTCATTCTCTTGAGAAAGAAGATTAGCGGCATTCAACAAAGCCAAGGAGAGTCCTTTCCAGCATACTATGAGCGTTTTAAGGCTCTTGTCGCCTCATGTCCTCAACACCAAATGAAAGAAGAACTTCTACTTCAATACTTTTATGAAGGACTTCTTCCAATTGAGCGACAAATGCTAGATGCTTCAGCGGGAGGTGCATTGGTTGACAAAACACCAATGGCTGCAAAAACCTTAATTGCCAATCGAGCGCTAAATGCACAACAATACGAAGGGCTTGGACAAAGAGACCCCTGTTGGAAGTATGCCAACAAAGCCACTCATTTGATGTAATAGCTTTTTGGAATACTTAATGTATTAAACTTTTATATGTTTAATGGAGGGCAAAGCTTATTGTTAATCACTATTTATTGTATCATGTGTTTAAGCAATAAGGGAATCCAAGGAATGTATTTGGTCTAAGAGATAAGTGATCTAAATGAGTTAGATTATCGAGACCTTTTCTCTTATGTTCATTCCTAAAACGTTCCTAGCCATAGGATTGCCAATTGGGCATTGACAATCCGCTAAGGTTAGTATGTGTTATGTCAACTCAAGCTTGAGTATGACTAGTCTCAAGTCATCTGGTGTTGGACACTAAGACAAACACATAGGTGCTCGAAAGAGTAATCGAGTACACTGAACAACAATCAAAAGAGAGTTCGAACATACATGTCATGTAAGAACTCGATGGTTGCAATATGCAAAGTAGTCCTTTGACCTGAGGCATCATAGATGTCTAATGGTTATGGCCAAAGCATATGAATATGACTTAGGAAGTTTGTTCCAAATCATATTCAAGGGAATCATATAGGAAAGTATCACATTGGATAGTAGACATGAAACAAACTATCACTTAAACAATGTGATTAAGAGTATTGTATTAGAGAAGGACCGTATTGCATTGTAGTTGTAACTGGATAGGTTCTCCAACCAATTCTACTTAGCTTGGGTAACCATGACATACTGCTAGGTGTCACTCATGGTTTGTGGAAGCCCTAATGATTAGCAAACACTAATCATCAAAGGGAGAATTGAAATGTGGTTTCAATTCACAATCGATCGTTAAGAGTAACATCGCCCACTGCCTCGCTAATTGGAACCTAATGGATCGTACACCGAGTAAGGATGTATGTGAAGAAACTAAATGAAATGGATAAGCAATTAAATGGTTTAATTGAAGAATTGTCAAGATTAATTAATTAGTTAATTAATTTTACGAAAGGTTCGTATTGGGCTTATATGTTGGTTTTGGGTTTCGGGGCCCAAAAAAGTTTTTGTCCACAAGGCCCATTATGTTTATGTTGTATGACAACTAAAACAAAATGGGCAAATTAGCCCAATAACAAAGTAAGGCCGGCCATAAGGGTGAGGGTAGCAAACTTGGATTAATTACAAGTTTGCCACTCACATGAAATGAAGTATAAATTCAACTTTATAGCTTTGTTTTCAATTAGGGTTCTTCTTGTTGAAATTGGGTGAAACATTTTCTCTCTTTTTCTCTAAGGAGGCCGGCCACTAAGGGAAGGGACATCTAGCAATCTCTTCTTCCCTAAGTCATCCATATCATCTTCACAAGATACATCCTTGGTGAAGAGACTTAGAGACATCAAACTTTTGGTGTTTTGGAGAACAAATCCTCATTTCTTCAAATCTTCAAAGGAGCACAAAAGGTGAAGGAAATCACAAGCCATATCCAAGGAGCTTGGAGGTGACTTGAAGGCCCCTCCACTTGGGTGAATCCCTTGTGTAAACAAGGATGAGCTTCAAGGGTAAAGAAACTCTAAATCTACTTTTCTTTAATGTTGTTAATGAGTTTATTGGTTCACCATATACTAGGCTTTGAAAGTCATGGGTTTTATGAATTGTTTTTGAATGCATGTCTACATTAAAGTGTTTATAGCTTGCATATGTATTCAAATGTTCATACATGTTCTTAGCTAGGACAAAATTTTTCCTTCAACCCCCCACGGCAGCAAGTTAATGAGGTAAGTTCTATGTCCGACAGTCAATCACAATTAACTAACCTCACTTCTATTATATCTCAGATGGCCGAAGGGATGAAGATTCAAGGACCAAGTTTTTGTGGCGTGTGTTCTATGCAATGACATCTTAATGACCAATGCCCTCAATTGATTGAGAATGGAGGGTGGGAATCTGCCAATGCCGTGGGTTTTGGGAGCCAAAATCAGCCACGAAACGATCCATACTCCAACACTTACAATCCGGGATGGAGGGATCATCCTAATTTCAAGTGGAGAGAGCCACAACAACCTGCCCAACAAAGGGGATTTCGGCAAACACCACCTGGAGTGTTTCAAAGGCCATATGCGCCACCACAAGTCCCACCACAATCTGCCCAACAAAATTCAGGTTCGAAATTAGATAATGAAACACTTTTTCAATTACTAAGTTCACTTACGCAGGGCCAACAAAATCAAGCTAAGGAGATGAGTGAAGTGAAGAAACAAATAGGGCAGATTTCTGAGTTTATGGGGCAGTTTCGTGAAGAAGGAAAACTCCCTAGTTCAACCATTGTGAATCCGAATGGAGGTTTCGAATCCGCTAAAGCTATTACGTTGAGAAGTGGAAAAGAGGTGGGAATCAAGCCAAATACATCCAAACAAAGTCAAAACAAGGATGAAAAGTTGTTGAATGAAGAGGAGGAATTAGACAAAGCCACGACAAGGAAAGAAGTTCCATTGCCGCAGCCATCTAGTGCAACTAAACCGTCCAATTCAGGTAAGGGTGATATAGTTTTGAACCATTCTAATCCTATTCCACCCAATGCACCTTTCCCTCGTAGATTTATGCAATCAAAGAAGGAGGAGAATGAGAAGGACATTCTTGAGA
>VIEB01002106.1:0-22073 GCA_006547085.1 Malus baccata | reverse complement strand
CGAGTGCAATGGCGTTCTAGGATTCATATAGCCGACCCCACTTAGTGGGAAAAGGCTTTGTTGTTGTTGTTGTTGTTGTGTTTTCTTTTTGTCTGTCTTAGCAAACACACCACTATCCAAATATCACCTACCCACCCATCCACGCATCCACCCATCGGAACTACCATCCAATCCCACCTGCAAGCCAATGACCATGTACCAGATTATGATTTCTAATGCGGAAATTTTTTCCTTAATGTGTTTTCTTTTTTATCTCGGGCTAAAATCTGGAGTTTTATTTTTCGCTGACATGTGATAAGGGTATTAAGAGAGAAGAAAAACAATGAAGAGGTGGGTCAAGAGGACTTCTTAGCCAACACCTTCTTTAAGAAGAGAGAAGAACATGTGATCACCTACAAGAGTGGGTCGTCAAAAACACAAATAGATTTTCTTCTAATGAGGAAAGGGGATCGTATAACTTGTAAGGATTGCAAAGTTATACCAGGAGAGAGCGTGGCTAATCAACATCGCTTGTTGGTGATGGATGTACATATCAAAAGAGTGAGACAAAAGAACAAGACTTGGAAGTGCCCAAGGACTAGATGGTGGAATCTAAAAGAAGAAAAACAAGTCATTTTCAAAGAGAAAGTAATCACCCAGTGTGTGTGGGATAGAGAGGGGGAAGCTAGCCAAATGTGGGATTCCATGGCTAGTTGTATCCGAAAAGTAGCAAAAGAGGTATTAGGAGAGTCCAAGGGCTTTGCCCCACACCAAAAGGAATCTTGGTGGTGGAATGAGGAGGTACAAACAAAGGTGAAGGCTAAGAAGGAATGTTGTAAAGCCTTATACAAGGATAGGACTGATGAAAATGGTGAAAGGTATAGAAAAGCGAAACAAGAGGCGAAGAAAGCTGTGAGAGAAGCTAAGTTAGCGGCTTACGTTTATTATATTCATAATGTAGTCATTGCGAACATTTTGTTATTAATTAGGGTGTGCTAACTTGCAATTCAATCTCTTGGATCTAATAGAAATCTCACTGTTAATTATACAGGTTTGGATATATGTGAGCAGTTCATGGATGTGAATGATATGATAAAAGATGAAGACCTTATTTCACACAACTCGCATGGGAACGGGACCTATCCAAGAGTTTCTACATCACATAATATTCAGCAATTAGTTGCAAATATGGTTCCTGGTGTCTTATCAGAAAGGCCAAGTCCCAGGGAATTGAATCTTTTAAAACGAAAAGCAAAAATCACTTCGAAAGACCAGTCAAAAGGTTGGTCTGAGGATGGGGATATGGAGGTTTCATGTGCTCAAAATATACCACCAAAGGGGGCATGTCCTGACTCATTTGGGACTAACAAGGTACTAGGTTGCCGACTGATCATTTTTTTTTTCTTTTTGTGCTGGCTGATTTGATGTTGTATGCTATTTCATACAAACACTTCTTAATTGGTTGTAATAAAATATGAAGCTCTTGATGTATCTCTGTTATTGTATTTTTTATATTGTTGTGTTGAGTAATATATATTTTCAAGGAGTGTCGTATATTTTTCAAGGAGTGTCATTAAAAAACGCTCATGGAGTAAACTTCAAGTGTAGGCAGTTGAGGGACGCATGTTATAATTCTGACTCTCTTCTGGATCTTGCTCTTTGATGTATCTCTGTTATTGTATTTTTTATATTGTTGTGTTGTGTAATATATATTTTCAAGGAGTGTCATTTAAAAAAGCTCATGGAGTAAACTTCAAGTGTAGGCAATTGAGGGACACGTGTTATAATTCTGACTCTCTTCTGGATTTTTTCCTTCCAGTTGTGATTTCCCTGGGTAGAGAAATTACGGCCTCTTTGATTAATAATAGAGTTACAGTACTTTTGAAAAACTCTAGAACTAATCCCTCTTTGCCCCTCTTAGCTGTCTCTGGCTTTTCTCTCTGTTTCCCTAGCCTTGCCTCACCCTATTTATAAGTATAGGGTGTGGTTTACACGCCTAATTTCTGATTAAGTCTCCTATTCTATATGGAATAGCCTAATAGGAAAGCACACTTCCTTTCCTTTTCCAAATTATCTTTTAGTATTCCCAATCTAATTGTACAAGGAAACTTTGATCCCGTCCTAGTCCTTTTAGGAGAAGTCACCTTGAATTTCCATAGTACAATCCCACACAAAATAGGACACTAACTTTGATGAACCAAAATCCTAAGAACACGCTGTATTTGTTGGATAAATTTTGCATGCAATTTTCATGGTAAGGTTTCTTGAATTATCATTTAAGTTTTTGATTTATGACTGAGGCTTACTTGTTAAGGGGAGATTGGATTATGAAGGGGATGATTATAAGGGTGAAGAAAGAAGGAAATATAATTAGTTATCGTCATGGAAACAGCCTCTTTGCAAAGCAAGGGTAAGCCTATGAACTTAGGATGGCTCAAAAGTTTACAATTTGAAGGTTTAGTCTTCTACTAGCTAGGATATTGAAGCACTGGTTTGCTTGTGATTTGGTACTAGGTTTCACTAGACTTTTACAGGCTGATCTCTACATGCTATTATTCATTTTCGCATTTGCTATTGTTTAAAAGGTTTCACATCTTATGATATTCAGGTGTAAATTTCCTAACCATTGTTCTGTTGCAGAATTAATTTGGTTACTTTTTTCTCACAAGTTTCGTCCTTTGTGGGGGAATAAGTTTCTGCATTTAATGTTTATTAGCTGTGCAGGAAATTTTGGACTTCGATAATCATGAAGAAAAAATTGAACATGATGGAGAGGGGCGGTGGCCTTTTCAAAGCTTCGCTGAGCAACTAATCCTAGATATGTTTGATCAAGGTTGGCTTCTGTTATGTTTATTTCTAGCAGGGCATAGGCTGCCTTCTTGGTGTATCCTTTAAGTGCCTGTCCTGTTCTATCTATGTGTATAAATGTATCCATATATACATATATTTTGATATTATGCTTTTAAATGGTATTTAATCTTACAATATTGTTTGTAATTTTTTGTTTTTCCAAGTTTGGGAAGTACGCCATGGTAGTGTGATGGCTTTGAGAGAAATTTTAACCCATCAAGGTGCTTCTGCTGGAGCATTTATTCCTGATTTGAGCCTGGAGGGTGCAATGATTGGGGAGTTGGAAAATAAATGCACATCATCTACAATGAAGAGAGACAGAGAGATTGATTTGAATATGCAAGTTCCCATTGATGAATCTGAACCAGAACTGAAAAAGCTGAAGTTTGAAGATGTTACATCTCCATTTGTGGATACAATGGTCTCTTCCAGCAAGTGTGGGGATTTTGATGTCAGTATACAGGTAGAAGACAGTCGTTGTAAGTCGCCTTCTGCGCAGGTTAATGGTCAACTTCATTTCAGCTCTGTTAAGGTGGACCCGTGTGAGCAACTAGCTCAGACAACTGAGTTAAAGGGCCAGTCTCACAATAAGGGGTCCTTTCAGAAAATGGATGTGCTGAAGAGACTCTCTGAAAATAGTGATATGATGAACTTGTTTAAACTGGCTAGGCATTCATGGCTTAAAAATTGCGAATTCCTTCAAGATTGTGCAATTCGTTTCTTGTGTGTCTTGTCACTAGACCGGTATGCCTTTTTTCCTTTAGTCAAGTCTGCCCTTTTTCCCAAAAGAATTAAAAAAAAAAGAAAAAAAAATAGTAGGTATGATAATTTATTAATTTGCTTAGTTCTAAATTATGTGGCTGTTAGTATGAAACTCCATGCATCTTCAAATGATAAAATATAAGTTTTTTTGTTTATTTATGGGTGCAGTTTTGGAGATTATGTCTCTGATCAGGTAGTTGCTCCAGTACGTGAAACCTGTGCTCAAGCATTGGGTGTTGTGTTCAAATACATGCATCCCAGTTTAGTTCATGAAACATTGAACATCTTGCTGAAGATGCAGGTAAATGTCAGCTATGGCATTGCCATGCTTTTAGTGCTGTACATTGGTTCCACTTGGGTGTTATTATTGGTGTTGTGGTTTTTATGCTTCTGATATTTTTATTTGTTCAGTGTAGACCAGAATGGGAAGTTCGTCATGGAAGCCTATTGGGTATTAAGTATCTAGTTGCCGTACGGCAGGTAAGTATTTGTTTCTATTTGCAGTATTTTGAGATAACTTGCAACTTGCTAGAATACCGGGCATATTTTGGACATTGCTAAAAAAAACCATGTGTTGGTTAATATGTTGTGTTATTTTTTACTATTTTCCATAATATAGATTATAGAGCTCAAATTTTTGTGATGCGGAATGATAGTTTTTTGTGGTGGTTCTTTGTACTTCAGGTATTTAGAAATTGAGGTATTAAGTGATATTTTGATGTGTGAACATTTATTTTCAAGCTGGAAATGGACGCACAAACAGGATCCATATATGGAATGGAATACATAGATTCTTTTTCTTGATGGATTTCTTGCATCATTTTAAAGTTCTTGTTATTAATTCGATTAAAGAAATGACATGCAAATTAAGGGTTTCTCACATGTAAGTCCTTGATAACATTACACTTTAGAGGAACACACTTCAAACCTGAACTTTAGAAAACAGCCTGCTGATTTTGCAATGAGGGAAGGACACCAAGGGAATTCACAAGTAATAATCAATTAGAACATGGTAAGTGGAAGGCCAAGGGGTTTTTCCCTCCCTCCAATTGAGCTTTATTAAGTGTTTCTTTATAACACTTATTGTTGTCATGAGGTTTGTTCTAATCTACTTATAATGAGCCGTGGGTTTATTTTTATCTATTTTAGTGTGAGGTGTGGGCAGCTCAACTGGTATATTTTCTGTTAATCTTAAGATTGTTATCGTGACTAGAAGCACTTATTTTCGATCAATTTTAATTACTTTCTCAATAAAAAAGGAAATATGGGTTGCAGTATCTATTGGTTGCTGCTCCCCCGGTTTGCATTGTTATTGTTCCTAACTTTACCAACTAGGTCCCTTATGTGGTCGGGTCAGGCTTTATGGACCCATATGTGTGAAATTTTATCCTCAAAAGTCGTCAGTGTTACTTAGGAAGACTCATTCTTAATATACCCCAATATGGACATTCACTTCTCTAATATGGGACACTTTTATTTGATACACAATTCCTACCATTCTCCACCTTGGATCAAATCACAATTCCTCGTTCAAGTCCCACCTTGAATTATCATAACCATCCATCTCTAGGTATCATCATCCCAATTTGCTGAAAAATCTCACAGGCAACTCCCATCTTAAGGATTGATTGGTCCCTTGCAAGTCCACTTTGAATACCACGTTAAGATTTTCTTGAGTCCGCTCCACCTATTGGTTTTTTGGTTAGCCATCTAGGCATATGTCTGCTCCACCTTGATGATAATAATGAGCCTAGTGTCCCAACCTAAACTGTGGGCTCTGGTTCCACTTGTTTGCAAACCACTTCTTTTAGTTGTTCCCAGGTTTCATCAGTAATTCCCTTGCTTTCTTGCTTAGGTCTAAGTTAGGGTTGTGTCACGGACCTATGGTCCATTGCCCCATTCAGATATGAGGTTTTATCTCAAAACATCTTGGTGAAATTTGCTCCACTTTTTTTTTTATTTTTTTATTTTATTGAAGTGCTTTCACTTTAATACACAGCAATATGGACATTCACTCAACGTGGGACAATTATATTTGATCCACAATTTCTAACAGTATTCTATGGGTATGTTTAAGGGATTTTTTTTTCTTTGGTAAAAAATAGAATATATGTATTAATAAAAGGAGTAAAGCACAATATTAAAAACTGGAGAGGAGCCCCAAAAGTTGAAGTCCTTGCGTGGTTAGTGGCTATTGGGAAGGTCAATACTTGTGATCAAATTCAAAAGCGACAGTGGTGTTGTCTCGGTAAATCAGCAGAGGAGAGCGTCAATCACTACTTTGTTTTGATTCGATACAGCTGTGGTGGAAGTTGTTTAAGGAAGTTAGAGCTAGTTGTTTAAGGAAGTTTTTCGATATAGCTTGTAAGGATTGTAAAGTTATACTGGGAGAGAGCTTGGCTAATTACCATCGCTTGTTGGTGATGGATGCACATATCAAAAGAGAGAAAAAAGAACGAGACCTGGAAGTGCCCAAGGACTAGATGGTGGAATCTAAAAGGAGAAAAACAATCCATTTTCAAAGAGAAAGTAATCACCCAATGTGTGTGGGATAGAGAGGGGGAAGCTAGCCAAAGGTGGGATTCCATGGCTAGTTGTATCCGAAAAGTAGCAAAAGAGGTATTAGGAGAGTTCAAGGGATTTGCTCCACACCAAAAGGAATCTTGGTGGAATGAGGAGGTACAAAGAAAGGTCAAGGCTAAGAAGGAATGTTGTAAAGCCCTATACAAGGATAGGACCGATGAAAATGGTGAAAAGTATAGAATAGCGAAGTAGGAGGCGAAGAAAGCTGTGAGAGAAGCTAAGCTAGCGGCTTATGATGATATGTATAAGTGACTAGATACCAAAAGAGAGTTGGATATCTATAAACTAGCTAGAGCAAGGGAAAAAAAGACAAGGGACCTAAACCAAGTGAGGTGCATCAAGGATGAGGATGGAAAGGTTCTTGCTACAGAGAAAGCCGCCAAAGACAGATGGAGAGGTTATTTTCATAATCTTTTCAATGAAGGACATGAAAGGAGTACTTCTTTGGGGGAGTTGAGTAACTCAAAAGAGTGTAGAAACTACTCATTTTACCACCAAATCAGGAAGGAAGAAGTGGTTGTAGCTTTAAAAAAGATGAAGCATAGAAAAGCAATGGGCCCAGATGATATATTGATCGAAGTGTGGAATGTCTTGGGAGAGACGGGAATAGCATGGTTCACAGACCTTTTCAATAGGATTTTGAAAATGAAGAAGATGCCAAATGAGTGGCGAAAGAGCACTTTGGTGCCTATCTACAAGAATAAGGGTGACGTACAAAATTGCATGAACTATAGGGTTATTAAGCTAATGAGTCATATAATGAGGCTCTGGGAAAGAGTCATTGAGCATAGATTGAGGCAAGAGACACGGGTTTCGGACAACCAATTCGGGTTCATGCCAAGGCGCTCAACCATGGAGGCAATCTATCTCTTATGAAGATTGATGGAAGGACAAACCGAAAGCTTCCCCATAACTGTAGGGTTACATCAAGGCTCATCCTTTAATCTTTACCTTTTTGCATTGGTAATGGATGAGTTAACGGGACATATTCAAAATGATATTCCTTGGTGTATGCTTTTCGCAGACGATATAGTGTTGATAGATGAAACTCAGGAAGGGGTAAATGCGAAGCTTAACCTTTGGAGAGAAGTGTTGGAATCTAAAGGCCTTCTTCTAAGCCGACCAAAGATAGAATATATGGAGTGCAAGTTCAGTGCAAATGGAGGCCAAAATGAGTTAGGGGTGAGGATCGGAGATCAGGAAGTACCAAAGAGCGACCGCTTTCGCTACCTAGGATCTATCTTGCAAAAGAACGGAGAATTAGATGGAGACCTCAACCATAGGATACAAGCTGGATGGATGAAGTGGAAGAGTGCATCCGGCGTGTTGTGTGACCGCCGTATGCCACTAAAGCTCAAGGGTAAATTTTATAGGACGGCAATAAGGCCGGCGATGCTGTATGGCACAGAATGTTGGGCGGTGAAGTATCAACACGTACATAAAATGGGTGTAGTGGAGATGAGGATGCTTCGTTGGATGTGTGGGCACATGAGAAAGGATAAGATTAGGAATGAGGATATCTGAGGTAAAGTAGGAGTAGCCGAAATTGAAGGAAAGATGAGAGAAAATCGGTTACGGTGGTTTGGACATGTGCAAAGAAGGCCTACTGACACTCCGGTTAGAAGATGCGACTACAGGACAGGGCCGAAAGGGTAGAGAAAGACTTAGGAAAATTTTGGAAGAGACTCTAAGAAAAGACTTAGAGTACTTGGATCTAAAGGAGGACATGACATAGAACCGAGCGCAATGACGTTCTAGGATTCATATAGCCGACCCCACTTAGTGGGAAAAGGCTTTTTTGTTGTTGTTGTTGTTGTTGTAGTCCTTGAGAGGTTTTGGCTAATATTTTAGATGGTGAGTTTCTTATCCCATTGCTGTAAATCCTTCTGTTGATAAAAGTTCTGTTTGTCCAAAAAAAAAAAAGGGAGGAGCACAATCAAATTTGACCAGAAGTCTACAAAAGTTACAACCCACCAACACTGCATCTAAAGTTTCCCAATCTCTCACAAAAATTCTTGCAAAGGTAACCCTGTACCAGAATCTCCTCCGGGTCCTCCCTAGGTTGGTTGGTTTGGCAGAACTATGGCTAGAACTTTGTACAAGCTTGAAACTAGACTGATGGGCTGATAGTCATTTATCCTCAAGGAACCCAAATTATTGTTATAATTGAGATATGTTGGCTATTGATGTAGACCTCTGTAATACTATCATGAAATCCAGTTTCATGATATCCCAACATTGCTGAAACGGTGCTTATGGAAAACCATCTACAACCAGGTTTTTGTCTTTGTGGCATTAAAAACAAATTTCTTTCTTAACCTCCTCCTTAATGGACCTTTTCAACCAGCTGCTTTCTGTTCATGAGTTGTTGCTCCCATCCATACCTAAAAGTGTTGGCTTCAGTTTATCCTCACTGGAAAACAATTTTTGATGAAGCTTCACCACCCCTATTGAGGTGATTCAGGAATTTGGACGATAGGAAGGATATGTATTAGAATAAAGTTTGATAAAACTTAGGATCATGTTGATTGGCCTTTTGACATCATGTGTCTGAAATGAATAGGGTTTGATAGAAGATGGAGAAAATGGATTAGTTGTTGCTTGAGTTTAGTTTGGTTAACTTCTCGGTGATTATGGGCAGGTTGAGTGCCTCAAGAGGATTGAGGGAGAGATATGCTATACCCGTTTCCTTTTTACTTTAGTCGTGATTCGTGAAGAAAAATCTACACTCATCACAAAATCCTGCTGAGATTTTCTTGAGATGCTTCTCAGTGGCTTTTACAAACTCTGCATACGCTTCATTATCTGTGAATAAGTGTCTCTCTTTTGGTTTGGTTGTTTCTTCTTGCATTTTAAAATTCTTGTCCATGAAGCACGGACACAGATAAGGATATGGCGATACGATACGGCATGGCAATATGAAAAATCTGTGAAAGTAGGATACAATACGTGATAGATATGGCAATTAAATTATATTATAATATACAAAAATAAAAATAAATAATTCAGAACATATTTTGATAACACAAGAATTCGATTTCATCGTCCAAATTCAATTTCATTTGATTTGTTGGAGAAGAAAAGTTGGAAATATAATTCCCTTGATATATATAGAAGAAGTGTGAGAGTTGTATTCATAGTTTCAATTAGAGGCTAGCTATTCATATACATCAGATTTCAAATAAAGCTCCGTCTCATTAATTTTTTCCTTTTAATTTCTTATTTGAAAGTGTAAAAGTATCCTAAAAGCATGATATGTGTATCCCAATTGTGGGATACGTGTATCCATCAAGTCAAAGTTGTATCCGTTGACCATGATACGTATGGGATGAGTATCCGACAAGTATCGTATCCGACAACCAAAGTGAAATATCCATGCAATTATTGATTCTTGTCAATCACATTTTATAGTTACTATGATTCTTTTTATGCTTAGGCTAGACTGGAAAGCGGCTTTTCTTTGATGACTTTATGTGTATGTTTGTACTGGGTGTTTTCTATGTTTTTGCTTTCTAGTCGTGTTTGTTTTCTGTTTCCTGGTTTGGTCTTCTGGACCATTCTCTTTGTTTTATTCTTTTGATCTTAATACAATCGTTTCTTTATAAAAAATGATTCTTTTTATGGCACCAGGAGATGCTTCATAATTTTCTTGACCGGGTCCTGCCTGCATGTAAAGCTGGCCTGGAGGACCCCGATGATGATGTTCGAGCAGTAGCTGCAGATGCTTTGATACCTACCTCAGCTGCTATTGTTGCTTTAAAGGGTGAAACTTTGCATTCTATAGTGATGTTACTATGGGATATATTACTTGATTTGGATGATTTAAGTCCATCCACTAGCAGGTACTCTTGTTTGTTGATTATTTTGTAGTCAATTAGCCTTTTTGTTTTCTATTAATATATGCTTCATAGTCTTCTCAAGTTAATATGTCTGACTAGATAATTTATGTGTTGCACACAAGTAAGGAAAGTCTTGTGTGCACTCACTTCACCGAACAAAGAGGAGAGAAAGGATGGGGTAGGAGGAAGATTTGGAAAATTGGAGAGAAATGGGAGAACGGAGGTTGATATAAATGTCTTTATTGGTGGTATTTGTGCATGGATTTTAAAAAGACAGTATTTTTGGAAAAACTTTGCAATCTGGTGTTACATACGGCAATTTTCCTAAATGATATGGTGTGATACAAATTATGGGGAAAAAAAAAAAGAACCTATATACACAATTCATCTTGATTTGGGTGAGTATGACTTGAATTTAGTTTGTCTTGTTCGGTTTGTATATGCATCTAGGAAGGATTTCACAGACTTCTTGTCATTTAGTTTGTTGTCTTCAGTTTGTAATTGCATCTAGGATTTCAGACTTCTCGTCCATATTTTTTGTGCTTCTCAATTATCTAAACTACATATTAATGAAACCCTCTTTGTCAACCAAAAGAGGGTGAAAAGATATTTTTGTCTTCTATCACAACACAAAAGTTAAGGACAATAGTGTAATTTCACAAAAGAAAATTTTGCTATTTTTTGTTTAAGCCTCACCTACATATGATTTTATCATCTCTAATTTAAAAAAATAAAAAACAAAAAAACAAACCTCTCTCCCTCTCCCCCACTCTCACGTTCCCTCTCACTCTCTTCCTATCTCCTTCAATTTTAAATAAAAAAGTAAAAAATCCACAGGCACTTTGTGTGTGGGCAGATACTAGTTAGTAAAAAATCCACATGCACTTAAAAAATCCACATGCACTTTGTGTGTGGGCAGGTACTAGTCAATAGAAAAAACTTAATAATCAGTTGTACTTACTGTAATTGATGAGAGATTCTTATTGGCACATTTCTTATCCGCCTAAGACATCACACGCTTGTAAATTTAGTGAAAATCTAATATATAGCGTATAACCAACTTCTGTCATAGGAATATTAGTCCTTACTCCTTAGATCAATCGTGGATGTTGTTTTTGCAGTGTAATGAATCTGTTGGCGGAAATATATTCCCAGGAAGACATGATTCCTTGGATTTTTGAGGATTTGACATCGAAAGAGTTTGATTTAAATGAATTCAGTAGCATTGATGATACTGGAGAAGGATTAATTTCGCATGATAATCCTTTCATGTTATCAACACTTGCACCACGGTTGTGGCCCTTTATGAGGCATAGTATCACATCAGTTCGTTATTCAGCTATCCGCACGTTGGTAAACTTCACTTCTCTTGGTCTGTTGTAGTTTTGTTATACAATTTTGTACCATTTAAAAAAAATATATATAAATTGTCTATTAAAGTCTTTAGATTATTTTGTCTTTTGTCAATACAAGTGTTTTGTTTCATATAAAAGCGTACAAGGATGATTTAAGTTTTATTTAGATTAGAGCTTCAACGTTAGCCCATAAATGGGTCTCAAATTCACAACGCATCAATTTAATGAAGAACCTGAAGGTTAAATACTCTGAAAGCATAAAAAAAATTATGTCTTAATATTGAGAAAATTGGAATATATGATCAATTTTGTAAATCAACTAAAACCTGAAAGTGTAAAATGTAACTAGTCTAAAAAATAATGATTAGCTAATTACAATCTTTGCTATTGCAATTAGAATCCATTTAGAATTTCTACTTAGTAGGAGGGGGAAAATGGAGACCAACTTATATTTAACTTGTATTGCACATGAAATCTCCTTCAATAAATTAATGATATGTGTAAATTTCTGAACACATATCATTAGTTTATTGAATAAAGTCTTTATGATAAGTGGTAAATCTATTTTAGATGTCTTTTATAGGAAGAAGTAGTGTTCACACTCACACTCAATATTGGATCAGAAATAGTTACCATGCATCATAAACAGATTAGGTAATGCAGCCAAAAGTTCTCTTCTCTTATAACTCTGTCAAGTCCCAACTCAAATATAGCTGGTATCCTATGGTAGTACGTGAACCGCATTTGTTATCCAATAAATCAAAGAGTAATGTTAAAGAGACTAAATTTGTAGACAAAGTTTTAAAAACAAATAGACATGGAAGTTGATGATTAGTTTATCACTTAAACGTTGCTAAACGTATTCATTACTATTTATGACACATTATTTAGTTTGTAACTTTAATCTACAAATTTAATCTCATAACATTACCCTAAATCAAAACCCCGTTTTCCATAAAACCCGCTTTTTCTTTCCCTTCCCGGTCCCAGCATTTCTTGTCTGCCCTCGCCACTTCCAAGCCCACTTTTTTTTAATCATTATTCTTCCTTACCCCTCCCCCTTACCCCTTCCCTTCCCCCCCCCCCCCCCCCCTCTCTCTCTCTCTCTCTCTCTCTCTCTCCCCATGGTTATACCAGTGTCCATTAGGTGACTTGGAAATTGCTGCAAGCTTATATATGTCCTCTTGGATAGAACTTGCAACTACTTCGTATGGTTCAGCATTAGATTCTACAAAAATGTTTTGGCCTGTTGCTCTCCCACGAAAGAGTCATTTTAAAGCAGCAGCTAAAATGAGAGCTGCGAAGCTTGAAAATGAGTCTTGTAGAAACATTGGGTTGGAATCTTCGAAGGGATCCATTCCAGAGGAAAAAGGTGGAGATGCTTCAACCAATAATGTTCAGATAGTTGTTGGTGCGGATGTTGAAATGTCTGTGACTCATACCCGAGTGGTTACTGCGGCAGCATTGGGAGTTTTTGCTTCTAGATTGTACGAAGGCTCAATGCAGTATGTAATTGATCCACTGACTGATGCCTTTACCTCTTTATCTGGTGTCCAGCGGCAGGTACCATTTGATTTTAAATGCAAGTTCCACCATCATTCCCTTCCTTTTAGTATTTGTATATTTAATCGTTACTCATATGCAATCAGGTGGCATCTATGGTTCTTATTTCTTGGTTCAAAGAGATTAAAAGGGCAGGTGTGTTTGAAAATGCTGGAGTCATGCCAGGTTTTCTGAACCATCTCAAAAATTTGATGTTGGATTTCTTGGCATGCCTTGAACCTGCATTCCCTACAAATGATCCATGTCTTCCTTATGCCGAGCTTTCAAGAACGTATTGTAAGATGCGTTCGGAGGCTAGTCAGTTGTTAAATGCTATTCAATCATCGGGTATCTTTCAGAGTTTGTTGTCTACTACCAAAATTGACTTGGAAAAGTTGAACGTGGACAATGCAATTAATTTTGCATCGAAACTTCCAATGTTGTGTAATGATATTGGGGGGAACAATTCTTTGGAAAGGCACATTGTTGATGATATAGAGTCAGCAAAACAACGACTTCTGACAACTTGTGGATATTTAAAATGTGTTCAGGTAATTGTGGGACGTAATTGCATATTCTTGATATGCTTCTTTAAGTGCTAGGCAGAAGGATACATCTCTTTTTTTTTAATGGAATTATTGGAACAGTGTCCGACGTTTTTCATTTTTATTAAGGGTTTTGTATGAGCTTTTCCCCAATTCTATAATTATATTTGAGTGTTTACCTTTTGCTCATTGTTAATTATATTTGAGTGGTTACCTTTTGCTCACTGTTACATTCTGTAACAATCTGCAGAGCAATCTACATGTTACTGTCTCTTCTCTTGTTGCTGCTTCTGTTGTTTGGATGTCAGAGCTTCCTGAACGACTAAATCCCATTATTTTGCCTTTGATGGCTTCTATCAAAAGAGAACAGGTAATCTTCTATATATAAATGCTTTCTTAATCCTATGGTTGCTTAGTTATTTAATCTGATAATCTTAAATCTCTTGGGAAGGAGGAAATACTACAAGAGAAGGCAGCTGAGGCACTTGCAGAGCTTATTTCTCACTGTATTTCACGTAGCCGAAGCCCAAATGATAAGTTAATTAAGAATATATGTAATTTAACATGTATGGATCCTAGAGAAACACCTCAAGCTGCAGTCATCTGTTCCATAGATATTATTGATGACCAAGATCTCCTATCTTTTGGGACAAATACTGGTAAGCAGAAATCAAAGGTCATTCTGGCTGGAAGCGAAGATCGCTCAAAGGTTGAGGGATTTATTAGTAGACGAGGTTCAGAACTTGCCTTGAGGCATCTTTGTATGAAGTTTGGTGCTTCATTATTTGATGAGGTTCCAAAACTTTGGGATTGCCTCACTGAAGTGCTTAAGCCTAGTAGTATTCAGTCCCTTAATCCTGCAGACGAAAAGAAAATTACACAAACTCTGGAATCTGTGAAGGATCCCCAGACCTTGATAAATAATATTCAGGTTCTTATCATCCTTGATTTTGTTGGTTGTGTTACTTCTATTAAATCTTGCGGCTGCATTCAGTATTAATATTTGACTGTATTCAGTACTAATATTTTTGCGTATGATAGTGCATGTACATCAGTAAATGTCAAAAGGTGTTACAAATATGAAAATTGTCTATTAAATTGTTAAAAAAAGAAAATTAACCATGAGAACTGTTCGCTCTTTTGTTACTTCAAAATGACGGGGATTCAAGATCACTAATAGAGATAAAGGACCAGAGACCAGTCAAGGTTGCAAAATTAAGGAAAAGTATTTACATGAACTGGGATGTTGTGGGTATGTGGAATGAAAATTGGAAGCTCGTGCAATTTCTTTTTCCTTTTCCTTTTTTATTTTTTTGATATTGTCTAAAATAATAGGAGTGTATTGACCCAAAAAAAAAAAAAAGGAGTGGATTTGCAAATAATAAGATCAGGGAACTAGAAGAAAAGGGGAAAATAAAATTTAAGAAGCATATCCATCTTTACTCAACATGACAACTTGATGCTGCTTCACTCACTTCTCGAATGGTTTTGTGTTTTTAATACTTTCTTGGTTAATAATGGCCAACCTTAATTTCTTGACTGCTTATTTTTCTGAAGGCCAAAGGTTAAAAATAAGACTTGCCTGATCTTATCAGAAGTTGTTTTGTTCGTGCTCTGTTTCTAACTATTTGGGTCACATTGTTGCATTAGCTGCTAATGTCTTTTTTATCCATAACAATCTAGGTGTATTGATAAATGACATTTTCCTTTTCTTTGGGTTTTCTTTCTAGTTCTGAACTATCTACCTTTGCTTGATTGTAAATTAGGACATGACAATTTTTGGAATTTTAGATTGTAACATATGAGTTATTGCATCTTCTCAAAAAACATATGAGTTATTGCATTACAAATGGTAAACCGTCAAAATTTGTGGACCTACGGACTTGAAACCTAAATTGTCTCAAAACTTGCAGGTAGTACGTTCTATTGCTCCAATGCTAAATGAGGATCTGAAACCAAAACTACTCACCCTTCTTCCATACATATTGAAGTGCATTCGTCATTCCCATGTTGCTGTTAGATTGGCTTCCTCTAGATGCATCACCACAATGGCCAAGTCAATGGAAATGCATGTGATGGGAGCTGTAATTGAAAATGCCATACCCATGTTAGGGGATATGACATCTGTTGGTGCCAGACAAGGTGCAGGCATGCTTATTAGTTTGCTTGTCCAAGGATTGGGTGTGGAGCTGGTTCCATATGCTCCTTTCTTAGTTGTCCCTCTTCTAAGGTGTATGAGTGATTGTGATCAGTCTGTAAGACAGAGTGTGACTCGCAGCTTTGCTGCTCTTGTACCTCTTCTTCCACTTGCACGGGGCCTCCCTCCACCTGTTGGACTAACTGAAGGTTTCTCCAGAAGTGCAGAAGATGCAACATTTCTGGAGCAACTACTTGACAACTCCCATATTGATGATTACAAGCTTTGTACTGAACTGAAAGTGACACTGAGAAGGTAGCTAAAATACTTAATGTTGAATGAATTCGTGGCTATAGACTTTTGAAACTTGGCTTGATATTTATCTTTGTAACAGCTAAGACTACAACTCTAAATGAACTGGAGACATTTTACATATGTTTGTGTCTGGTTTATTAACGGTGTGTAGCTGTATTCTAAACCTGTGTTTATAATGTATACTGGTTAGAATTGTGGAAAAGAGAACATATATCTAAATTGTTGTATATCTTACTGGTAGAGTCATGTAGAAGGTTGGTGGCTGAGGTTGACTGTTAGTTGGGTTGATATAGGAGTACTCTATTTTCTAAGGCTTACTGGTATAGTTATAAATTTGTTTGACTTTGCAGTGAATCAACATTCTGGTTCCTAACAGATTCTTTTGGTTATAGGTATCAACAGGAAGGCATAAATTGGTTAGCCTTTTTAAAACGTTTCAAGCTTCATGGAATCTTATGTGATGATATGGGTCTTGGTAAGACACTTCAAGCATTGGCTATTGTGGCTTCTGATATAGTCGAACATCAAACTTCGAATGATGGCAATCTTCCATCATCTTTAATTATCTGCCCATCAACACTTGTTGGACATTGGGCCTTTGAGATAGAGAAGTACATTGATCTTTCCGTAATATCTACTCTCCAATATGTTGGTTCTGCTCAAGAGCGCATTGCACTTCGAGAACATTTTGGAAAGCATAATGCGATAATAACATCATATGATGTGGTCCGCAAAGATATTGATTATCTTGGGAAGCTTATCTGGAACTATTGTATCTTAGATGAAGGACATGTGATCAAGAATGCAAAGTCAAAAGTTACACTTTCAGTGAAGCAATTGAAAGCCCAGCATCGTTTGATATTGAGTGGAACACCAATCCAGGTTGGTCTTTCACTGATTCATGAAATTACCTTAAAACTGATTTTCTATTTTCTTCTGAAAAGGACCTACCTTTTGTTGTAGAATAACGTCATGGATTTATGGTCCCTTTTTGATTTCCTAATGCCCGGCTTTCTTGGAACAGAGAGGCAGGTGTGTTTTCACCTTCTTCTGTTATATATTATATTTTTTTGTTTGTTTTCTTTCCTTGAATTTTTTTGTGTGGCAGAAAGAATTCTCTTATAGAAGTAAGCATAAAAACAAACTCTGAAAACACATGGTGGCTTTCAGGCTAAACCCACATAAATAATTTTCTGATAGATACCCACATAAATCTTTACAGGAACTCAAGTAAATGAATTTGGCCATGTTGCTTGGTAGTTTAGAAAAATCTTAAAACCCTATTTTCTGGGAGCAGGGGCTCAGAGTATCTATCTTTGTAACTTTTGGTCTCCAAAGACTACTTATAGAGTGTTGGCTGATATTAATTGAAGCAGAAATCTTGACTAAAGATCAGACAAGAAATCTCATATAGAGAATAGAGTTGATTGTATAGAGTAAATGTAGATTGTAGGCAGTAGATTCATAGCAGTCATATTTGACTTATTGGTTTCATACTTGATCTAGATTGTTTGTATTGCTATGTATATCCTCCAATTTGGAGAATAACATAATCAAGAGAGAAACTACTCTGATTTAACACTTAAAATGTCTAGAATGAGGGTTACTAATAGCGTACAATTATTTTAAGAGCGAAACTTACATTGCGTTTTCTTTCTGTTAAGAGTGTACTTATAAAGTTACTAAGAGTCTGGTTTGATGAAGATGAACATCATCTATCAGAAAGTAATATTATTTAAAATTCTGTCTTTCCCGTAATCAACTATATGTTTGGATAGTCCCATTATCAGTTTAAGTTATTGTAATTTCTCTTTCATGATTTGCTAATCTCTTGAAAAATTTAGATGTATGTACATTCTGTGTGTAACACTGTAGTACACATTTCCCCGAACAATTGTCAATCCGACATGATAAATAAATAAATCTGTTGTTTTAATGTTATTTTGGGCAGTTCCAAGCCACTTTTGGGAAACCACTGGTGGCAGCCAGAGATCCTAAGTGCTCTGCCAAGGATGCTGAAGCAGGAGCACTTGCGATGGAAGCATTGCACAAGCAGGTAAATTTCTTTTCTTCCTTTTTTGTGATACCACTCTTTATTTTTTTGCAAATCAAGCATCTTGAAAAAATTGTGCTACCTGGTGTTTGACCCCCTTGGTAGTTGACCTTGCAATCTCACTGGATACTGATGTGAAAAATAATACTATGGTCAAACTTTTACAAGTATATTATATGAAATTTTCTGTGCATTCCAAGTTCTGGAATTTTAAAGAGTGCAAATTGTTCACTGAGATACTTCTCTGGTGAAATTAGCTGGCTTAGTACTAACTGTTGGCAAAAGTGATAAGAGTTTGTGTAGAAATTGTTGACTTTCCTGACTAAAAAATTCTGTCAAATAGGTCATGCCTTTCCTCCTCCGTCGAACAAAAGATGAAGTCTTGTCTGATCTTCCCGAGAAAATTATTCAGGACAGGTTCTGTGACTTGAGCCCTGTACAATTGAAATTGTACGAACAGTTTTCTGGGTCACATGTGAGACAAGAGATCTCAAGTATTGTAAAACAAAATGAGACAGCAGATACAGGAGGACATAGTGAATCACCTAGAGCTTCATCCCATGTTTTTCAGGTAATTTTGTTGTTTATTTTTGTATTTAGTTCTCTTTTGCCTCAGCATGTTCCTATCATTGAATGGATGTTATTTGTTCTTGTTTCAGGCACTTCAGTACTTGCTTAAACTTTGCAGTCACCCATTGCTTGTTCTTGAAAAAAAGGTCCCAGATTCAATTGCATGCCTTTTGTCAGAGCTACTACCGGGAGGCTCTGATACAATTTCAGAATTGCACAAGCCATACCACTCTCCCAAACTAGTTGCACTTCAGGAGATTCTTGAAGAGTGTGGAATAGGTGTTGATGCTTCTAGTTCTGAAGGTGCCATAAGTGTGGGGCAGCACAGAGTCTTGATATTTGCTCAACATAAAGTATTGTCCGTTTATGTTTGACTTATTCTCTTTTAAGCTACCTGTGCTTAGCTTTAATTCATGGTTTATAATGCGCAATGGCTTCTCATGCAGGCATTTCTGGACTTAATAGAAAGAGACTTATTTCATACTCATATGAAGAGGTTGGTCTCGTAAACCTCTCTCATGCATCTTTGTTAGTTGTTGAAGTCTGCTAATCTTATTAAAGACTGTTTTGGAGTGGAAAGTTATTCTAGTGTTGAGTTCTCTCACAATCTTGTCCCACAATTCTGATTAGTAACAGTATCACATGAGTTCTAACTGTTTCAGTTAGAAATCTGGTTTTTGGACCTAGAAAAATTAATATGCCAGAAATCAGGGGGTTGAGTACATGTGACGAATAAATTCTAGATATGGTGGGTATAACTGTAGAAGAATCATCCTCTAGTATAGTGAACTTGTGCAATTGCTTTCACAATGTTTATCCTCTTGTATAGTATGGTATAGTGATCCAGTGGTCTTATGTGTTTCTTAAAAGCAGTGTAACCTACTTGCGGCTGGATGGGTCAGTTGAACCTGAAAAACGTTTTGATATTGTCAAAGCTTTCAATTCGGATCCTACAATCGATGTCCTGCTACTCACAACCCATGGTTGGCATTTTATCCTTTGCCTGCGTACTAGATTCAATCAGAGTGTTACTAAAGTTTAATCACTTTCTGCAGTTGGTGGGCTGGGCTTGAACCTGACATCTGCAGACACACTCGTTTTCATGGAGCATGACTGGAACCCCATGCGGGATCATCAGGTGACTGTCTTTTGCTGTCTTTATCCTCTAAGGAGTTGAAATTTTCATCTCTTGAAATTGGAATCAGAGGCCATCTGTCACATTTTGAGTCTAGCATTCAGGAAAAGATCTCTGAGATGAACTTCAATAAAGCTCCCTATTTGCGCATCATCGTCTCTTGAAATTGGATACAGATGCCTTCTATCACATTTAAGTCTAGTTTTCAATAAAAGATCTCTGAGATGAACTTCATTGAAGCTCCCTAATTGCTCAGCATTATTCGTTGTTATTTACCCTTTTTTTGACCTGCAGGCAATGGACAGAGCACACAGATTAGGTCAGAAAAAAGTTGTCAATGTCCATCGCCTTATTATGCGTGGCACTCTCGAAGAGAAAGTTATGAGCTTGCAAAAGTTTAAGCTTTCAGTAGCTAATGCAGTCATTAATGCTGAAAATGCTAGTATGAAAACCATGAATACAGACCAACTGCTTGATCTATTTGCTACTGCAGAAACGTCCAAAAAGGTATTGCTGGCTGGTCTATTTTCTGAATTCATTTTGGATGCTGTGCACGTTTACAGAAGCTAATATGAGTTTCTACAAGTTTTAATTGAATTGTTACGTGTCTGCTGCAAGTTCTTAATTGATGTCAATGAAAAGTTTCGACTATTTGTTTGTTTTCTAGGGAACGTCTATATTAAAGCATCCCGATGGAAAATTTGATGGAGATATGAAATTAATGGGCACTGGAAAGGGGTTGAAAGCAATTCTTGGTGGGCTGGAGGAGTTGTGGGATCAATCACAGTACACCGAAGAATACAATCTCAGTAACTTCTTGGCAAAGCTTGATGGTTGATGCGAAGCCTTCCTCCCAGTACACAGTATATTTCTGCAGCATGTAGGACCCAAATTTTGACATTGTAACTCTAGCCGTACCCTTCCCTTTCGTTAGTTCTCCCATATCTTTATGATTTCAGGACTTGGGGGCAAGAATTGAATGAGTAGTTCCAGGAGTGAAACCTGGCATCAGGGTTAATGATGATTGGTGACAGATGACCAATAAGTTTTGGAGGGAAAGAGAATTGTATAATCCGTATCGTGTAAATACGATCAGCTTCTTTTCTTATTTAAGTTGGCCGTAACCAGGAATTATTTTGTTGGGTAAACAATCTATTAAATTTTTGGTTATACATAATATACTTAAGGAGTGAAGTACGTCATCATATTTCATACCTGATTGCCAGGGCATGAAAAAAGTTAAGGCACAAAAATCGCAAATGCATGGCAAGAACAAGCATGTCATGGAGGACACATTGTACAGAACAACCTGAATAACACCTTTCATCTTTTATGAAACTAGAAACAGATTATGTTATTATTGCAATTAATAAGCTAATAAGTAGCGCATTTGGTTAGTAAAATGCTGCATGTGTTGGGTCTCTGGCCAAGCAAGAGGAGCCTTGTTTTGTTTATGGCCATGGAATTGGCGCCTTGCAGGACAAGTAAGTCGCGCCTTTGCATTGCCTAGGGTAAGAAAGGTGGTCGTGCATTGACATTGGTAAAGTGGGGCCTTGTGCTGTCTTTGGCAATGCAAGTTGTATCTTTTGTTGCCTTTGGCTATGAAAGGGGCATGGCTATAATAAAGCATCCCCCATGACAAGGCATCTTAACTTTGCAATGACACAACAAGGGAAAGGCACCATATGACTTGTAAAGGAACGAACAAGAATGCCACGCCAGTGCATGACCAGGGCAAGCAATACTTTGCAAAGGCATGACTAAGACAAGGTCTATACAAAAATGGCACGCCAGGGAATGAAAAGGGCACAACAAAGGGAAGGCATACACATACATTCCACTTCATGCATAAAAAAAGCACAATATCCCTAGCTAAGGTGCAACAATGGCAAACTGCAAACAAGAATGCCGCATCAGGACATGTTGAGGGAAAGTTGTCTCGAAAATGTATCACAATTGGAAAGTAAAAAGAAATGGTGTGTGGTGGTTTTATAAAGGCTCCACATGCCTTTAAAAGGCTTAAACAAACCCAAAACCCTTAAAGAAAGGCTTGAACAAAAAGCAAAGGTATGCAAAAGGCATTCCAGGCCTTCAAGTTGTTAAACCCTAAACACAAGTAAAAGGCAATGAACGACAAGCATGTTATG
The DNA here is from genome assembly GCA_006547085.1 of Malus baccata. Taxonomy (NCBI): domain Eukaryota; kingdom Viridiplantae; phylum Streptophyta; class Magnoliopsida; order Rosales; family Rosaceae; genus Malus; species Malus baccata. The sequence goes on along the minus strand of VIEB01002106.1, from coordinate 261 downwards.
CCATGCTTGAGATTGACTGAAGGCAATGAACGACAAGCATGTTATGACAAGCATGTTAGGGTTTAGGGTTTAGGGTATAGGGTTTAGGGTATAGGGTATAGGGTATAGGGTATAGGGTATAGGGTATAGGGTATAGGGTTTAGGGTTTAGGGTTTAGGTTGGTTGAGGGTTTAGGTTGGTTGAGGGTTTAGGGTTTAGGGTTTAGGGTTTAGGGTTTAGGGTTTTAGGGTTTAGGGTTTAGGGTTTAGGTTTAGGGTTTAG
>VIEB01002105.1:11566-22428 GCA_006547085.1 Malus baccata | reverse complement strand
ATAAACAAACTATGAAAATGCAAGAAAACAAGCTAACTAAGTCGCATAAATATGCTCCTATTAGGAATCCTTCTTCGTTTAGGAATCCTTCATGTAAGCTCTTTTCTACTTCAACTAGGAAACTTTGTATCTTCAATTCTACAACTTTGAAACGTCTTCCTAGCTTCATCAATCCCTCAAATTCGTCCATCCCTTGTGCTTCATATGCATGAACTCCATTCTAGCCCACTTTTGCTCCAAAATGCTCCTAATTGCATCTTTTTGCTCACTTTGTCTCTAAAACCTGAAAACACATAAAACTAGCTTAAAAGACTACTTTACTAAAGAAAAACACTATAAATGCACAAGAACAAGCTAAACTAAGGCGCATAAATATGCTCCTATCATGGAGCAAATTTGGGCTAGAATGGAGTTCATGCACATGAAGCACAAAGGATGGACGAATTTGAGGGATTGATGAAGCTAGGAAGGCGTTTCAAAGTTGAAGAATTGAAGATACAAAGTTTCCAAGTTGAAGTAGGAAAGGGCTAACATGAAGGATTCCTAAATGAAGAAGGATTCCTAATCAATGTAGGAGTCCTAATTGAAGATGGATTCCTAGACACGTGAAGTTTCCTACTCAAGCAAGGTTTCCTACATGAAGAAGAGGAGTTAAAGCCAAAGAATCAGCTCAAGATAAGGAATCTTATCCAAAACCTCATCCATAACCTTATCTTAGCTTATCTTATCCAAACAAACCTTATCCTATCCTAAATTATCCACATTTCAGCCACTTAGGAGGGTTTCTAACTAGATTAGGATGCTTAAAATGGGATTTCTAGAAGACCTAATCTTATCCTACAAAATTGGCGCCTAGGAACCTTTCTAGAAGCCTAAAAATCTGCCTTGCATTGTCTTACTAGAACCCTAGCTATGTGCCGTGAGTTTTCACCCATTTCCTTTGGGATTTTGGTTTCTAGAAGACTTATCCTTTCACACTCTTTGTGCCGCACATTATCTCCCATTCCTTTTGGGTTTTTGACTTGTTTTCCTTATAGGATTGTATGTTATTATCCTATGCAGTTTAGGCCTTCAAAACCTTGTCCTTGGCTACCTAGGAGATGGGATTTTCAGCCTATAAATACAAGGCCATGCCGCACCCTTTCACTCACCACCCTCTACCAGATTTTCACTACACCATTCACCCAACCATACCTCTTGTGCCATGAGTTGCAAGGAGAAGAAGGAAGAACTCTTAGAGCCATGCATGCCATTCAAGGAGCTTGGATTGTGGAGCAATTCTAGGTGTTTTCTATCTTTATGTCAATCTTTAAATTTATTTATCTTTGTTTATTTGCGAACATGAGGAACTAATTTCTTTATAGTTAGAGGGGAATTCAAAGCCATGATCATATGTTTTATATAACTTGATTTCTTCCAATTATGATTTCATGAATCGTGAATGTGGTTTACTTATCTATTTGATTGATAACATGTTTATGTATGTTGATTGAGGGTCGACACTTAGTTTGCATGCATGAATTTGATGCTAGAGTATAAGGGAATTTCACCTAATCGTTATTAACTTATATTCATAAGTAGTAAAAGTCGCTAGTCACGATTGTGTTAAGTAAATCCTAGGCAAGAGTAACATGCGTATCCCATAGTTATGAATGCCTCGTCAATGCTTATGATTTCCATTGAACTTAATGATCTTTGATATGTGTCTCTATCATGCGTATTCCATAGTTAGGGTCCTTGATAAGAATAATTTGGTTGTAATGCGTATCCCATTCAATTCAATGAATCTAGGGAAATCTGAGAATTAATTGGTCGATCTAGTTAATTTGGGGCATTGTCATTCATGGTTTGTTGAAAGAAGTAATTGGAAATCGAGTCGTATGCATATGTTTCATGTGTGGAGAAGGAACCTTCTAACTAGCCTTTCACCATTCTTTTTCATCCAAATTCGTTTTTCTTAAGTTTGTTTACAAAGTTTATGTTTTAAAAGTTAAATTCGTCAAAACCAAACCCCTTGTTTTTAAACCTTGTTTTTAGAGTCAAAACTTGTTTCCTTTTAGTCTTTAGTTTTGCATTCTTTGAGTCTAGTTTAGTGTTTTAAACTTGTTTTTACATATTTGAGTCCGTTTTCAAGTGATTTTGCAATCCCTCTTAATTCCCGGTTTAGAACGATCCCTACTTACATACTTTGCTACAATTGATGAAAAGAGGGTTAATTTGAGTGTCAACATAATTTTCACATCAAGTTCTCTCAAAATCGTCTTCAAAGTCCAAAATATGCTCACGAACAAGGTGGGAACTTCGAGTCATGCACTAGTACCTTAAAAACAAAGAAACAAAACAAGGTCAGAAACTTCAACAAAATAAATGAATGAAAAGAAACAATCAAAGGGATTAGCAAAGTTGCTAATCCCCGGCAACGGCGCCAAAAATTTGGTGCGAAATATATAAGCACACAAATTAAACCCTCTTTTTATCAATTGTAGCAAGTATGTAAGTAGGGATCGTTCTAGGCCGGGGATTAGGAGGGATTGCCAAATCACTTGAAAACTGACTCAAAACTTAAAAACAAAGTTTAAAACACTAAACTAGACTCAAAGAATGCAAAACTAAAGTTTAAAACACTAAGATAAACAAAAAGATTCAAAACAGCAACCAAAAGACTCAAAACTGCCTTAAAAACACTTTCTGGGCAGTTTTGAGCACAAACACAAATTTGGACGAAATTGGTTTACCACTTGAATCAAAACACTTAAAAACACAAACTAAAGTGATTACTTACTAATATAACACTTTGAAATAGATGGGAGATTGGTTCTTGACGAGATTTAACACTAAACAAAAACTTTTAAAAACTAGCAGATTGTAAAACGAGATTTATTAAATTGAATGGATGATAGCTAAGGGGTTCTTCTCCACACATGTTATACTTGCATACAAAATTATTTCCAATTGCTCTTCGACACACCATGAATTACCAACACCCCAGATTAACTATGAATTGCACTAATTAACCCTCAGATTTCCCTAAAGTTATTGAATTGGATGAATTGCATACGACAACCCAAAGCATTCCTCACAAGTCCCCTACATGAATTGCATAATAGTGATACAAGCAAGAATCATTAAGTTCTATGAAAACCATAAGCATTGGCGAGGCACTTGTTACTATGAATTGCATGAAACTTATGCCAAGAATTTACTTAACATGATTGTGATCAACAAACTTTACTACTTACGAATATAAGTTCATAACGATTAGGTGAAACTCCCTCATATCCTAGCATCAAACTTATGCATGAAAATTAAGCGTGCACTCTCAACCAACATACACAAATTAGTTTTAATTCATAGAGATAAGTAAATTAAATTCACAATTCATGAAACGCAATTGGAAGTAATCAAATCATATAGCAAGCATAAACATGGTTTTGAATCCCCCCCCTAGCCAAGGGGGGTTTAGTTCCTCATACTTGCAAAGCAAAGATACATAAAATTAGACATTAAAATTCAAAGAAAGAGAACACCTAAAACTCTCCAACTTGGCAGCAGGTGCATCCAAAGTTCCTCCTTCTTCCTTGCTGCGGCAGAGAGGTTTTGGACAGGGTTTGGGTGGTCTTTATGGTGTAGAATGGATGGGGAATGGTATGGAAAGGTTTAGGGTTGATGGGTGGTGTGGCTAGGGGTGATTTTTAGCTGAATTTGGAGAGACTGGTGGTAGAGAACTCACGGCAAAGAAGCAAGGATAAAATCTGTTCTTCTTGATGAATATGGGAGGTGGTATTTATAGGCTTGAGAGAAGACCACTCCATTTCCTTTGCATGTGCAGCTTGTGTGGGTGTGAGTTGTCATGTTTCCCCTTTACATTTACACACACATGCTTCATCATTTCAACCAAAAAACACACACATTTTCTGCCATGTGTTTGCTTTACATTTACACACACATGCTTCATCATTTCAACCACCCAAACACCCACATTTTATGCCCATGCCGTGTGCCCCATGTGTATGAGTTGTCATTGTTTACCCTTGCATTTGCACACACACACTTGCACACACATATGCCCAAAAAGTCCATCCTCATGCATGCAATCCATTTCAGCCCAATATTGATCCAAAATGCACCAAAATGCACTTTTCTTGCCAACGTTGTTATTAAGACCTACAAACATACGAAAATGACTTTAAATGCTAAAATAACTAAGAAAACACAACGTAAACGCACGAGAGCAAGCCAATTAAGTCGCATAAATATGCTCCTATCAACGTGCTTGCTGTCCAACTTGGATTGTTTGAGCGTTTAGGTGTTTTCTTTCTTTTGTTTCCAATGTTAAAATTCATTTTCTTTTGTTTTGTTGTGAATATGAGTGGCTAAACCCCTCTTGGCTAGGGGTGATTTCAAAGCCATGATTATGTGTGATAGGAGCATATTTATGCGACTTAGTTAGCTTGTTTTCTTGCACTTTTATAGTTAGTTTGTGGTTATTATAGTGTTTTAAGCAATGTTCGTGTGTTTGTAGGTCCAAATGACAAAGTATGCAAAAAGGTGCAATTTGGAGCCTTTTGGAGCAGTTTTGAGCATAAAATGGATATCACATTGTTGGAGTCAAATGGATGGACGAAATTGAAGATCAAAGGAGGCAAGAAATGAAGAAATGAACATGAAGAACAAAGAGTTCAGAATTGGAAACCAAAGTTTCTAAAGTTGGAAGTTGCTATTCTTGGAGGTTTCCATTCTTGAAAGTTTCTATTCTTGAATTGGAAGTTTCCTAATCCTTTTTCAGCTTTGTTCTAAGCCCTTGCCGCACCTCTCAAGCCTCTTCTCTCTTGGATTCTGATTTGTTAGGCCCTTTTCCTTGTGGATTTGGGTTCTACAAATCCTTTTTAGAAACTAAGTGGGCCAAAACCCTTTTCTTTGTTGATTTAAACCCTAAACCGAATTTGTAGGCCCTAAGCCTTAAAATCTGCTAAGTTTAAACCCTAATCTATCTCCCCTAGGGTTGTGCCGCACCTAACACTTCTAGAAGCCTAAAAATCTGCACAAACCCTAATTATTTTCTCCCTTGGATGGGCCAAGCCTTTTATCTCCAAAACCCTAACCTCTTCCCATCAGATTTTGTGGAAACCCTAGCCCTATAAATAGATGTTTTAAAGCCTAAATTCGTTACCACCCTTCACACCATTCAAAAACACCTTTCCGCAACCCTAATCACCATTCTACATCACAAAACACCATCATACATCCATATACATATCTGCCGCACCTTTTGGAGAAGAAGGAGAGCCTTGTCGTGCATTCCATTGATGAAGGATGGCCTTGTGCGCAAGCCATCTGCATCCTTGGGAGTTTTAAGAGTTCTTTCTTCCCTCGTTTCAGTTTCGATGTTTATTTTAATTTGCTTTGCAATTGCTATGAACATGTGGAACTAAACTCTTATTAGTTAGTGGGGAATTCAAAGCCATGATCATATGTTTTATATGACTTGATTTCTTCCAATTATGATTTCATGAATCGTGAATGTGGTTTACTTATCTATTTGATTGATAACATGTTTATGTATGTTGATTGAGGGTCGACACTTAGTTTGCATGCATGAATTTGATGCTAGAGTATAAGGGAATTTCACCTAATCGTTATTAACTTATATTCATAAGTAGTAAAAGTCGCTAGTCACGATTGTGTTAAGTAAATCCTAGGCAAGAGTAACATGCGTATCCCATAGTTATGAATGCCTCGTCAATGCTTATGATTTCCATTGAACTTAATGATCTTTGATATGTGTCTCTATCATGCGTATTCCATAGTTAGGTTACCTTTAAATTCATCTTAGTTTCGTTTTAGTTTACTTTGATTTGCAATTTGTTTAGTTTTAATTCAATTTCGTCAGAAATCAAAACCCCTTTTCTACTTTGTATCTTTAGGTCAGAATCTGTCCTAATTAGGTTCTTTAGAGTGTTTTGAGTCAATATAGGTTAGGATTAGTCCATAAACATTGTTTGTGTCTTAGTTTAGTCTTAAATTCGTCCAATTTCATCTCTAGAATCTGTTTTGAGTCTAATTGTTAGTATTGTGTTGTTTGAGTATTTTAAGTGTTTTCTGAGTTAGTTAAGTTACAATCTGTTTTCTTTTAATCTTTTGAGTCAAAGTAAGTTTTAATTTCGTCCCCATTACTTGTTAGGTTTAGAATTGAGTCAATTTCATTTAGTTTTGCGGATTTGAGTATTTTAGGTCAGTTTAGAGTCTATAGAGTCTATTCTTGTGTTTTTAAGTCTAGTTTAGTGTTTTAGAGTTTAATTTGAGTAGATTAGCAGCCCTAGTTAATCCCCGGTTTAGAACGATCCCTACTTACATCTTTGCTACAATTGTCATCAATAGGGTTTAATTTGTGTGTCAAGTAATTTTCACATCAATTTGTGTAATATGATTTGATAAATTCCAGTTATGAACTCTTGAATCGTAAATGCAATTGGCTTAACTATTTGATTGATAACTTATTTGTATTTGTTGATTAAGGGTCGACACTTAATTGGCATGCATAAATCCGATACTAGAATATAAGAAAATTTCACATAATCCTTACAAACTTATATTCACATGTAGTGAAGGTCGCTTAAAAACGATCGCGTTAAGTTCAATTCCTAGCATGAGTGACATGATGTCATAGTTGCAAGTGCTTTGTCAATGCTTATGATTTTCATTAAACGTAATGATTTTTATTGTATCTCTATTATGATGTCATGTAGGGAACTTTAGAAGAATGTTTTGAGTTGTGGAATAATGTCATCCAATCCAATAAAACAAGGAAAATCTTAGAGTTAACTAGTGATGTCACAGTTAATTTGGAGCATTGTCGTTCATAATTCAATGAAGTAGTAACTGGAAATTGAGTTATTTGCATACATGTCATGTGTGGAGAAAAAGCCTCTAGCTATCCCATCCATCATCTTATTTCTCAAATTTGTTTTACAATCTATCTAGTTTTTCATACTTGTTTGTTTGTTTCAACTTCGTCCACAACTCAATCCCCCTTTACTTTAGTGTGTCTAATTAGTTAGAATATGTTTTAATTTGTGCTTTTAAATGTTTTGATTAAAGTAAAAGTCAATTTTCGTCCAAAATCATTCTTAATGTCTAGTTTAAGTTTATTTAGTTGTTCTAAGCTGGTTTGAGTATTTTAAGTTTGCTTTGAGTCTTGTGAGTCTTGTTAAGTATTTTTAAGTTTAGTTTTATGTTCTTGAGTCAGTTTAGAGATTATTAGCAAGCCCTCCTAATCCCCGGTCCAGAACGATCCCTACTTATACTTATACTACAATTGTCAAAAGAGGGTTAAATTTGTGTGTTAAGATAATTTTCGCCCCAAGTTTTTGGCACCGTTGCTGGGGATTAACAACTTTGCTAATCCCTTGTTATTTCTTTTTGTTTATTTTTGTGTCTTTTGTTTTTAGTTACTAACTTTGTTTCTGTTTGTGTTTTTTTTTTTTTGTTTTACTTTTGATATTTGATTTAGTTTTGTTTCCTTGATTTCAGGTACTAGAGAAGTAAGACATGGATTTTGCTACCATTCAAGCTCAATTGGCAGAACTTACTCCTCAATTGTCACAATATGCCGAAAGGACCACAATGCAAAGTGTCCCTACATGTGGTGTGTCCTATGGGCAAGGATATCCAACTCAACAATATTCTCAATTCGCTACGAATGAAGATGCTTGGGGTTATGAAGGCCATTGATAGGAGCATATTTATGCGACTTAATTGGCTTGTTCTCGTGCTTTTACGTTGTGTTTCTTTAGTTATTTTAGTGTTTAAAGTCACTTTTGTGTGTTTTCAGATTCTAAGGCCGAAGTGTGCAAAATGATGTAATTTGGAGCCTTTTGGAGCAAAAGGAATGTATGAATTGAAGACTTGAAAAAAGAAGGAGTCCTAATCAACGAAGAATTCCTAATTGAAGATGGATTCCTAATCACATGAGGATTCTTAGAAGAACAAGGATTCCTACTCCAACAAGGATTCCTACTTGAAGTAGGAAAGTTAAGCCAAGGTTTCCTATTTTGGTTTGACCTTTCCTAATTCTAAAAGTACTCATGTTCTAGCCACTTTGAGGACTTCATATGCACTTGAGGACACAAAACAAAGGCCTTAGAACCCTTAGGGACCTTTGCCGCACCTTTCCCAATCTTCCATCCCCTTGCCGTGCAAGGAAGCCCTTCTCCCATCAGTTTTAGGACACTTAGACCTTCCTAAAGTCCTTGCCGCACACACCTTGCCCATTCCTCTTACTTGCCGTGCAAGGGAGAGAGTTGTTTCCTGATTCCATGTATTTAAACACCTTCCTTTTGTGTTAAAATCCTATGCCGCACCTTTTAGCCTATTTCCTTTAAATTTCTGATTTGTTTCCCTAATTACCTAAATAACCTAGGGTTTTAATTCCTGAAATCCTTTAAATAAACCTTCTCTTTGGCAGCCACAAATCATCCATTCACTCACCATTCACGCCAGAAAGCTATCCCCACTCTCTACCACATCCATACTTCACCATTCATCATATTTTCTGCCTAGAAACTACCCTAGCCACCCCCTACATTCATCCTAACCTTACTTCGATCCTTCTACATCATCCATAACTCCCTAAACTCACCCCCAACCCTTGTGCCGCAGCAAAGGAGAAGAAGAAGAAGTGCTTGAAGGTTCTAGCTGTTCAACACTGAATCGTTGGAGTATTTAGGTGTTCTCTTTCTTATATTTACAATGTATAAATCCGTTTTCCTTTGTTTTGTGAACATGAGGAACTAAGCCTTTTTGGCTAGGGGTTATTCAATACCATGATTATGCTTGCAAGATGAATTGATTACGTCTAATTGTTATTTGATGAATTGTGAATGCAATTTGCTTAACCGTTTGATTGATGACTTATTTTTGTGTGTTGATTAAGGTGGCCAACTTAGTTTTCATGCAGGAATTTGAAGCTAAAATATATCGAAGTTTCACCTAATAGTTACAACCTTATATTTGCAAGTAGTGGAGGTCGCTTTTAAACGATATTGTTAAGTGAATTCTTGGCAAACGTTTCATGCTTTTCATAGTAACAATTGCCTCGTCAATGCTTATAGTTTTCATGAAGCTTAATGATCTTTGATTGTACCTTTATTGTGCTTTTCACGTAAGGAACTTTTAGAGAATGTTTTGAGTTGTTGCATGTGCATTCCCATCTAATTCAATAATTTAAGGAAGACTTGAAGGTTAAAAAAGTGCTATCACAGTTAATCTAGGGCATTGAGGTTCATGGTTTATTGAAATAAGCAATTGGAAATCAACTTCGAATCCAAGTGTGTCATGTGTAGAGAAGAACCCTCTAGTTACCCCATATCTCATCAATTCACTTAATTTTGTCTAAGAATCTGTTTACATTGTTCTTGCTTTGTTTTACTTATTTTTGTCCCAAATCAACCCCACCTTATTTCTTTGAGTCATATTAGTTAGAACTTGTCTTAGATTACGTTTTTAAGTGTTTCAAGTCATTAGATAACCAAATTTCGTCCAAGTTTGTGTTAGAGTCCCAAAACTGCCCAGAAAGTGTTTTTAAGGCAGTTTAAGTGTTTTTGTGCTGTTTTGAGTCTTTTGGTTTGTTTTAGTGTTTTAGAGTTTAGTTTTGTATTCTTCGAGTCTAGTTTAGTGTTTTAAACTTTGTTTTGCAGATTTGAGTCAGTTTAGAGTGTTTTAGCAATCCCTCCTAATCCCCGGTTTAAGAACGATCCTTACTTATCCATACTACAATTGTCAACAAGAGGGTTTAATTTGTGTGTTTAGTTATTTTACACATCAAATTTTGGCGCCGTTGTCGGGGATTAGCAACTTTGCTAATCCCTCGTTATTTCTTTTTATTTTTCGTTTGTTTTCTATCTTAGTTGCTGATTTGTTTTGTTTCTTTGTTTTTAGGTACTAGTGCATGACTGGAAGTTCCCAACCTGTTTGTGAGCATATTTTGGACTTTGACGACGATTTTGAGAGAACTTTGAGAAGAAGGAGGAACCAACAAGAGTCTAACCCACCTAGCCCGTAACCTGGCCTTGAAGAACAAGTTCTAGAAGAGGAGGAGGAACCCACGGCACAAGTGGGTGAAGAAGTGCAAGGCATGGCCATGGACAACCGTACACTCAAGGAGCTTTCCGCCTCGGGGTTGGATAATGTCGCACCATTGTGTACCCAATATCCCACGGCTGCTCAAGGTAAGACCGAAGAATTCGAATTGAAGTCTAGTTTGCTGCACCACATCCCAAAGTTCCATGGGCTATTTATGGAGGACCCTAACAAGCATTTGAAAGAGTTTGAGGTGGTTTGCTCAAGTATGACTCCGGTTAATGTTGACAGAAGTATTTTGAAGATGAAGGCTTTTCCATTCTCTTTGATGGACAAAGCCAAGGATTGGTTATACAAATTGGCTCCCGGAACAGTCTTCGATTTTTGAGAAAGCAATCTTGGTTTTTTGAGAAAGTAATCTTCTTGGGAGTCTGGCTCTCGAGATTCGGAGAGCAGTGTCTCTTCGATTTTTGAGAAAGTAATCCTGTTGAGAGTCTGGCTCTCGAGATTCGGAGGACGGTGCCTCTTCGATTTTTTACCATGTAACCCTATTAGGAGTCTGGCTCTCAAGATTCAGAGAGCGGTGCCTCTTCGATTTTTGAGAAAGTAATCATTCGTAAAAAGATAAGTGGTATTCAGCAAGAGGAAGGTGAGTCTTTTCCCACTTATTATGAACGTTTTAAATCACTTGTTTATTCTTGTCCACAGCATCAGATGAAGGAGGAACTACTTCTACAATACTTTTACGAGGGGCTCCTACCACTTGAACGTCAAATGCTCGATGC
>VIEB01002105.1:0-11487 GCA_006547085.1 Malus baccata | reverse complement strand
AATGCGTTTTATCACTTTAGTTCCAAATACTAGAACTCATGCCCGTTTCATTCAAAGCTTAAAATTGAGTGCATAACATATAACAAGATGAAGTTGTTTAGTGGTTACCACCAGAGCCAGAAAGCCTTCATCCCATGCATTTGTTTTGTAGGTTTAACCCCTTTGAGCCTTAAGCCTATTTTTGTTGTTAGCCACATTATCCCTACCTAGCCTAGAATAGGACCATCCACACCCTTGTTCTTAAAGTATAGTGGAGCATGACTTAGAGGGAATTCCTTTTGATCAAACATATTGCAGAAATCAAGTGTGGGGGAAGGGAATTTTTGTGTTTCGTGTGCCTAAGTATAGGGCACGGGTAGAAAAGAAAAAGAAAAAAAAATTTCGTGGAAATAAGAAAAGAAAAGAAAAAGTGTGTGAAAAGAAAGAAAAAGAGTTGAAAATAAGTGAGAATTAACTCACATGTGTTGGTTGTTGGAGAAAGGGTCCAAAAAGCTTGAATTTGACCCTAAGTGTTGCATGAATCTTCCCCTTGAGTTTAAGGTTGATTTTTGCATTCAAAACTAAATTCTAAGTGTCAATTTCATTACTTTGCTTACTATTTCTTTAAGAACGTTTGTTTATCCTTTACCTTTCTTTGTTAACCAATACCCCGAGCCCCGTTACAACCCTTGACTTCAATTTTGAGTGTTGTGTGTTTCAATATGTGGAGTTTGGGATTGGGATGAGCATTTGGGGTCACTGGTTCTCGTGTCTAAGTAGTAGCATTCCATTCATGAGATCATATATTTGTACACATATTCCAGAAAATGCTTTCTTTGTTTTAAACATATGTGAGTATTAGTTTTCTTGTTCACATCAATCTTCTCACATATACCTAGTGTAGGGAGTGTAGTCAAAAAATCTGTGTGAAAATAGAGAGTATATTATGTGAGGAATTGAGGGAATTCTCTAAGGCATGTTACTACATTTAAAATATTGTTTTAATTGATTAAATGTGAGCTAGTGAATGGTGACTATGATTAAGTATGTGCTCGAGGGTGATGATCACTAAAATCTATGTAAGTAGTGAGTTCTAATGTTTCATGTTTCATTTGAAATCCCTGAGACAAACGTTGGAAGGTTTAGGTTATGTTATGTTTTGTTTTGTTTGTTTTGTTTTGCTCGAGGACTAGCAAAAGCTAAGTGTGGGGGAATTTGATAGGAGTATATTTATGCGACTTAGTTAGCTTGTTTTCTTGCATTTTCATAGTTTGTTTATGTTTATTATACTGTTTTAAGCTATTTGCGTGGGTTTGTAGGTTCATATGACAAAGTTGGCAAGAAAGTGCATTTTGGAGCATTTCGAGGCAGTTTTGGGCACCAAATGGATAGCTTATGAATGGAGCAAGATGGATGGACGAATTTGAAGTTCAAGAGGCTAGGAATGTGCTGAAAAGAGTGAAGAAATAAATCCAAGTCAAGGAAGATAAGAAATCAGCTCAAAAGAAGGAACATTATCCAAAACCTTATCTTATCTTATCCTATCCTAATCCTATCCTAATTTAATTCCAGCTGCATGGGGGATTTATTTTCAGATTAGGACACACTAAAATTGGTTTCTAGAAGCCCTTATCCACTCCTACAAAGGTGCCACACCTTATCCCTTGTTTTTCTAGAAATCAGCCACAAAACAACCTTTCTAGAAGGCCTTATCCCTTGTCCTACAAAATTGACGCCCCAAACCTTTCTAGAACTTCTAGAAACCTGATTATTCCTTTCCCCCCTTAGTTTCTAAAAGCCTTAGCCTTTTCCTTCAAGGATTGTGTGTTATTATCCTATACAAATTAGGCCTTTAAATCCTTTTCCTTTGCTACATAGGGGCTGCGAATTTCAACCTATAAATACCATCCTTTGCTGCACCATTTAGTCACCATCCTCTACCATAATTTACTACACCATTCACCCATCCACACCTCATTGTGCCGTGAGTTTGCAAGGAGAAGAAGGAAGACAACTTGGAGCCGTGCATGCCATTCAAGACGTTGGATTGTCGGAGCGTTTCTAGGTGTTTTCTATCTTTATGTCAATGTTTATATTTATTTATCTTTGTTTATTTGCGAACATGAGGAACTAATTTCTTTATAGTTAGAGGGGAATTCAAAGCCATGATCATATGTTTTATATGACTTGATTTCGTCCAATTATGATTTCATGAATCGTGAATGTGGTTTACTTATCTATTTGATTGATAACATGTTTATGTATGTTGATTGAGGGTCGACACTTAGTTTGCATGCATGAATTTGATGCTAGAGTATAAGGGAATTTCACCTAATCGTTATTAACTTATATTCATAAGTAGTAAAAGTCGCTAGTCACGATTGTGTTAAGTAAATCCTAGGCAAGAGTAACATGCGTATCCCATAGTTATGAATGCCTCGTCAATGCTTATGATTTCCATTGAACTTAATGATCTTTGATATGTGTCTCTATCATGCGTATTCCATAGTTAGGGTCCTTGATAAGAATAATTTGGTTGTAATGCGTATCCCATTCAATTCAATGAATCTAGGGAAATCTGAGAATTAATTGGTCGATCTAGTTAATTTGGGGCATTGTCATTCATGGTTTGTTGAAAGAGTAATTGGAAATCGAGTCGTATGCATATGTGTGCAAAAAGAAGCAAAATGGAGCATTTTAGAGCAAAATTGAGCTGGAATGTTGTGTATGCTAATGGAGCACAAGAAATGGACGAGTTTGAAGGTCAAAGAAGCTTAAGAAATGAAGAAATGAAAGTGAAGGATATAGGAGCGTATTTATGCGCCTTAGTTAGCTAGTTCTTATGCATTTCCATGGTGTTTTCTTAGTTAAAGTAGTCTTTTAAGCTAGTTTTATGTGTTTTCAGGTTTTAAGGCCAAAGGATGCAAGAAGATGCATTTTGGAGCTTTTTGGAGCAAAATTGGGCTTGGAATGATTATCACATAATTGGAGCCAAGGTTTGGACGAATTTGAGGACTTGAAGATGATGATTCTTACTTGAACAAGGTTTCCTAGTTGAAGTAGGAAAGTGCTTACATGAAGGAGGATTCCTAATCGACGAAGGATTCCTAATCAACGAAGGATTCCTAATTGAAGATGGATTCCTAATCACATGAGGATTCCTAATTGAAGATGGATTCCTAATCACATGAGGATTCCTAATTGAAGATGGATTCCTAATCACATGAGGATTCCTAATTGAAGATGGATTCCTAATCACATGAGGATTCCTAATTGAAGATGGATTCCTAATCACATGAGGATTCCTAATTGAAGATGGATTCCTAATCACATGAGGATTCCTAATTGAAGATGGATTCCTAATCACATGAGGATTCCTAGAAGAACAAGGATTCCTACTCCAACAAGGATTCCTACTTGAAATAGGAAAGTTAAGCCAAAGTTTCCTACTTTGGTTTGATTTTTCCTAAATGTCCCTAAAAGTTCCAGCAATTATGAAGACTTCCTAAGCATTCTAGGACATCAAATACACATTTCTTGCACCTTTTGAACCCTTGCCGCCCCCCCTTGGTATTTCCTCTTCCTTATTTCCTGATTCTAGGCTTTAAAACACTTTCCTTTTGTGTTTTAAACCCTAGCCGAATTTCCCTTGCTATTTCCTTTAAGTTTTTGATTTTATTTCCTAATTCTAGAATCCTTAGACTTAATTTCTGATTTCCTAATCAACCTAGGGTTTTAATTTCTGTTTTCCTTTAAATAAACCTCCTTGTTGCAGCCACAAAATATGCCACACACACCCATTCACATCCATTCACGCCAGAAACCTTTCCCCTACCTTTGCCGTGCCCAACCTTCACCCAAATCCATATTTTCTGACCCCAAACCTTCCTAGCCGTGCCATACACCCATCCTAGACACTTTTCCACCATTCTACATCATCCAAAACCCATCCAAACCATCTCCATACCTTGTGCCGCAGCAAGAAGGAAGAAGGAGTGCTCTTGAATGTGCTTGCTAGTCTATTGCAGATTGCTGGAACTTTTAGGTGTAATCTTTCTTATGTTTTCAATGTTTCAATTCAATAAACTTTGTGTTGTGAGTATGAGGAACTAAACCCCCTTAGTTGGGGGGTGATTCGAAACCATGTACATGCTTGCAATATGATTTGATTACATTCAGTTGTTATTTCATAAGTGGTGGATTCAATTCATTCATCTACTTGATTGATAACTTATTTGTGTATGTTGATTGAGAGTGCATGACACACCCCATCCCGAAGGAGGGTATGCTGGCCGTCACGTGAGAGTGACGTAACTATTTACATAGTTCGGAAGCTTTAAAGATACAATTACTAAGATATAACACCCGAGGGTGAATCCTACTTTTGTGAATTCTGTCAGAACACCGTTGGATTCCTCGTGGCCACCAAAGCTCTGCTAACTTGAACCTGGAGGGGCGCAAAACAAAATTGAGTGGGTCAGTAAAACAAAGTTTTTCGAAACCTTTTCATTTAAAACATTTCTAACCCCTCGCTGTAAAACCTGTATACTTTCCCAGAAAATAGCATAATAGCATAATACTTTTCATAAATCTCAAATCATCAATTTTTCTCAAAAACCAGAAAGTATGCCATGTTATAATTTCAAAAACAAAATGAATGATGCATCAATGTAACAGGTGAAATAATGAATCAACTGGAGACCCTGCAGTTGGTCCTGTACGGTTAATTCTATAGCTCAATATCCAATCCAACCGGAGTCACCTCGGTGACCTGTACGGCACTACACTGCATATAAGTCGGAACTACCTGAAGTAGTCTGTACGACATGAATGGTGTAATAATACGCTCTAGTGCTTCTCTCATCAATCATCTGTGCACATAATCTAAAGTCACCTACTAGTCGGAACCACCTCGGTGGTCTGTTCGACTAGTATGTCGGAACCCTCTCATGGTCTGTACGACATGCACCTACTTGGATCCAAGGTGAGCGTGTGGTGCGGGTGAATAATATAAGCACTAACACCATATTTGCAGGTTATGAGCTATCAACATAATATACATCATCTACAATGCACATGAATAACATAATCTCACATGTGCGTCCACAGCACCAATTCACATATGTATATGCATCAATTATCAATTCATATAACTCATATCATTCATATCATTCATATTATGCATGCATGGCATTTTAGAAACATACTTTCATTAAAACTCAATTTCTGGGAAAATTCATAGTATATAGGTATAAATAGAAAGTACTGCCCACTCACCTGGAGTTCGCCCAACAACTCCCTAACATCACACATAAAGGCGTCATGACGATCGGCGCCTATAACAATAATCAAATCCAACCTCAGAATTCATATCGATAGAATATATAACTTATATAAAACACGTCACTACATAGTTTGATCCGGAAGATTTGCAACTCAAATTTCCAATCCATAACTTCCAGAGGTCCACCATAAATCTCTAGAACAACATCCTAAAATTTCCTTACCATCCAACGATCGGATTTCCGTCACTTGTCAAAACCAAGTGATGGTTAACATTCTAATTTATGAACTTACAACTCCAATTCCGGAAGATCCGTAAATCGGATTCCCGATCCGTAAGTTCCTATAATCCTCAAATATTACGTATTACAACGTATCAAAGTTTGGTGATGATCCAACGGTCGGATCATCAATTCACATTTTCACCTAACCACGAATCGAAACGAACTTAGATTCAATTACTCAATTTACGTCCATCAATTATCAAAACTGAACCTAGAACCTTAAACACATGCTAAGAATGACATTGGCGGGCCACTGGCCACGCGCCGCAGCACGGGCCGCCGCGGGTGGCGGTTGGCCGCCCCGGCTCGCAGGAAAATCCAACTATTTCCAAAAATTCTCAAAAAATACAGAATTGAAGATCTCAATGAGTAGAGCAACTTTCATACCTGTGGCCAAGGCCAATTTGGCTTGGAAGCACTTCAATTTCACCAAAACCGTGAAGAACCCTAGAATTGGGTGTTTCCAATTAGACCCTCAAACTTGTTCCAACGCCTCTACTACTTCTTGGGCTTTGTTCTAGGCCTCAAGGGGAAGCTATGGGTGGTGGCAATTTGAAGAAATTGCTTCAGGATTGGGTGATTCGAAGCAAAAGCCGCCGCACCCCTCCTTGCGGTTTTCTCCATTTTCAAAGCCAAATCTCTCCAAATTTGAGATGAAATAGATAGAGGAAGGCTCCTAAAGTGTTTTCCATGAAGTTTCTTGAAGCAATTCGCCGGAAAAATGGGTGAAAATCGTCGGAAATAAGCATGGGTGCCGACGGGTCAAAAACGGGTCAAGGGAGGATCCGGCCGATCCCCCGCGCCACTCTCTCCCTCCTTTCCTCCTGTCCTCTGTTCCGATTGGCCGGTTCCTCTCTCTCTCTCTCTCCCTCCTGATCCATTCTTCTCTCTTTTCCCGATTGGGCATTTCTGCCCAATCTCTATCCTCTGTTTCTTCTTCCTCCACGCACACACACACAAAAAAACATTCTTTCTCTCATCCTAGCCATCCATTTAATTTTCATTAAATTTGGGCCGTCCATTTTTTTGTAAAGGAAATTCCAAATTTTTACACTAATTATAATTCTTAAAATGCCCAAATTTCAAACGTTAATAACTTTTTCGATATAACTCCAAATCATGAACCGTTTGCGCCCACGAGTCCGTAGCGACGAGTACTATGATGATATGCCAAGAAAACAAATCTTAGATGACACGACACAATGATTAACCTCGAATAATGCGCATGCCTCCAAGGGTATTTTTGTAAAATCCTTTATTAAAACTTTAAAAACTCTTAAGATTAGGGACGGGCTGTCACAGTGCACGCTTAGTTTTCATGCATGAATATGATGCTAGATTATGAGGGAGTTTCACCTAATAGTTACAATCTTATAATCACAAGTAGTGAAGGTCGCTTGAAAACGATCATGTTGAATGAATTCTTGGCACTAGTTTCATGCTCATCATAGTAACAAATGCCTCGTCAACACTTATAGTTCTCATTGTGCTTCATGATTCTTGATTGTATCTTTATTGTGCTCATCACGTAAGGAACCTTTGAGGAATGCTTTGAATTGTTGTATGCGCTTTCCCATCCAATTCATTAACTTTAGGAGAACTTGAAGGTTAATTTAAGCGTATCTGATTAACTTGGGGTGTGAGTTTCATGATTTATTGGAAGAACAACTGAAAATCATTTTGTTTGCAAGTGTGACATGTGTGGAGAAGAGCCTTCTAACTAGCCTTTTATCCATCCTTTTTATCCAAAAACGTTTTACAATCTGTTTTGTTTTAAAGTTTCTGTTTTGTTTTCAATTTTCGTCCAAAACAAATCCCCCTTTATTTTGAAGTCTTAGATTAGTTAGAAAGTGTTTTGATTTGTGTTTCTAAGTGTTTTGATTCAAGTTTTCATCCAATTTCGTCCAAGTTCTTGTTAGGTTCTCAAAACTGCCCAGAAAGTGGTTTTTAGGCAGTTTTGAGTCATTAGGTTGCTGTTTTGAGTTTTATGTTTGTTTAAGTGTTTTAAACTTTAGTTTTGCATTCTTTGAGTCTAGTTTAGTGTTTTAAACTTTGTTTTTACATTATTGAGTCAGTTTTCAAGAGTTTAGCAATCCCTCCTAATCCCCGGTTTAGAACGATCCCTACTTACATCTTTACTACAATTTGACAAAAGAGGGTTTAATTTGTGTGCTTATCTATTTCGCATCAAATTTTTGGCGCCGTTGCCGGGGATTAGCAACTTTGCTAATCCCTTGGATTGTTTTTGTTTCTTTTATTTCACTTTGTTTCTGACTTTGTTTAAGTTTCTGTTTTAATTTTGTTTCTTGTTTCTTAGGTACTAATGTATGACTAGAAGCTCTCAAACGATTCGTGCAAACATCTTGGAGTTTGACGACGATTTTGAGAGGAAGTTGAGAAGAGTTAGAAACCAGCAAGCACATTATCCACCCAACTCCGAATCTGATTGTGAAGGAAACGTACAAGAAGAGGAGGAGGAGGCCACGGCAGGGATATTTGAAGAAGTCCAAGGCATGGCGGCGGTGGACAACCGTACACTCAAAGAGCTTTCCGCCTCAGGTTTGGATAATGCCACACCCTTGTGCATTCAATACCCTAGGGCTGCCCAAGGTAAGACGGATGAGTTTGAATTAAAGTCAAGTTTACTTCATCATATTCCTAAATACCATGGCTTGTCCATGGAAGATCCTAACAAACATTTGAAAGAATTTGAAGTAGTTTGCTCTAGTATGACTCCCGTCAATGTTGACGGAAATATATTGAAGATGAAGGCTTTTCCATTCTCTTTGATGGATAAAGCCAAGGATTGGTTATATGAGTTAGCTCCCGGCACTGTCACATCATGGGAGAGTATGAAGAGAGCGTTCTTGGAGAAGTTCTTTCCAACTTCTCGTATCATCCTCCTACGCAAAAAGATAAGCGGAATTCAGCAAGAAGAAGGTGAGTCTTTTCCTACATATTATGAACGATTTAAATCACTTGTTGCTTCTTGTCCACAGCATCAGATGAAGGAGGAGTTGCTTTTGCAATACTTCTACGAGGGTCTCCTACCTCTAGAACGTCAAATGCTTGATGCTTCGGCGGGGGGAGCATTGGTGGACAAAACACCCATGGCTGCCAAGGTCTTGATTGCTAATAGAGCGTTGAACGCTCAACAGTACGAGGGTGTAGGCCAAAGAGGACCCCCACGGCACCAAGTACATGAGGTAAGTTCAACTTCCGATCTTGATTCACAATTGGCTAATCTTACTTCTCTTGTGTCTCAGATGGCCGAGGGCATGAAGATGCAAGGACCAATTGTATGTGGCGTATGTTCCATCCAAGGACATGTCTCTGAAAAGTGTCCACAGTTGATTGAAAATGGTGGATGGGAAAGCGCCCATGCAATTGGGTTTCATGGTCAAAACCAACCAAGGAACGATCCATATTCAAACACATATAATCTCGGTTGGAGAGACCACCCAAATTTCAAGTGGAGGGAGCCCCAACAACCTCAAAACTAAGGAGGCTTTAGGCAACAACCCCCGGGGTTCTTCACCAAGCCGTACACACCCAATCAAAACCAACCACAATCTGACCCAAATACTTCAGGTACGTCCCTAGACAACGATGCACTTCTTAAGATACTAACCAAGTTGACTCATGGGCAGGAAAAGCAAACCTAAGCAATGCAAAGCACGAACATTAGGGTAGATCAATTGGAGAAACAAATTGGGCAGATTGCGGAGTTTGTTGGGCAGTTTAGAGAACAAGGAAAGCTTCCTAGTTCAACCATTGCAAATCCAAAAGGAGGCTTTGAAACCGCAAATGCAATCATGCTAAGGAGTGGAAAAGAAGTTGGGGCAGGTCCTACACCACCAAAATCAGGTCCCAGAAAAGAAGTTGGGGCAGGTTCTACACCACCAAAATCAGGTCCCAAAGAGGATGAAATGTTGAAATCTGAAGAGGAGACACCAAGTCCACTCACGGCAAAGGTAGCACCACCTTTGCCGCAAGCACCCATGGCCCCTAAGCCATCCAATCCGTCCACCCTAGGTAAGATGAGTCCAAGTTTGGTTAATTCTAACATTATTCCACCCAATGTGCCCTTCCCTAGCAGATTTTTGCAATTCAAGAATGAAGAGGAGGAAAAAGATGTTCTAGAGACATTTAGGAAGGTTCAAGTTAACATACCTCTCTTGGATGCAATCAAGCAAATCCCGAAGTATGCCAAGTGTTTAAAGAAGCTTTGTACGACAAAGAAACGTACCCGGGAGAAAGAAGTGGTACATGTAAGCGAGAATGTCTCCGCCATCTTGCAACGTAAACTACCCCCCAAATGCAAAGATCCAGGTAGCTTTACAATTCCATGTGTCATTGGTAATACCCGTTTCAAATCTGCCATGCTAGATTTAGGAGCATCTATTAATGTTATGCCATATTCTGTTTATGCATCTATGAATCTAGGAGCACTTAAAAATGATGGGGTAATAATACAATTGGCCGATAGATCTAACGCCTATCCAAAGGGAGTTTTGGAAGATGTTCTTGTGCAGGTTAATCATTTGGTCTTCCCGGCGGATTTCTATGTCCTCGAAATGGATGAATCAGACCATGCCCCTTCATTGCCCATCCTCCTTGGAAGGCCATTTATGAAAACGGCTCAAACGAAGATTGATGTGGCCAAAGGAGAAGTAACTATGGCATTTGGTGGTGATATGATTTGTTTTAAAATTTCTGAATCCATTGAGACTCCTAACGTTGTTCGTTCTTGTTGTGTTATTGATACAATAGAAAAGATAGGGACGGATCATTCAGCCCCTAACACAAAGGTTGCTTCAAGAACCATGCAAGATGAGGGAATTGGAGTGGAACATAAGGACCCCACGGCCACTGCCCTTAAGATACCCAATGTGGCCGAGAACACCATGAGGAAAAAAGTTCAGGTTGCTGCCACTTCATCACAACACCAAGGTAAGGCACCTAGTCCAAATCCAATTCCCATTAAAATTAAGAGATGGTTTCCTTCTTGGGTGCAGGTACCCGCGCAGATTCCTTATGGTGCCATCCAGATTCAAAGTCTCAAAACAGGTCATGAATTCCAAGTGAACGGACACCGTTTGAAGCCATATTATGAGAACTTTGTTGAACAAACCGTGGAAGATTTTTGTTTGGGTGTCGTGGGCACAAATGGAGAATGAATGGGCTTTTCGTCCGGCTGTACGACGTTAAAGAAAGCGCTACTTAGGAGGCAACCCATGCAATTCAACAAAGGAAGACCAAGGAATCACTCCAATTCCAAATTTGCGTTCCTAAAACCCTTCTCTTTGTTGTTGTTTATATTCTACCAGTTTATTTGTTTACTTGCTGTTTTTGTGTTTCTTTTTGTTTAGTGTGGTTTTATGCTTGAAACATTAGGACAATGTTTAATTTAAGTGTGGGGGGGGTAACTAAGTGTTTTAGATGCAAATTCGTGGGATTTTATCACCCTTAACTTGGAGACTTGTTCCTTGCTGTTTTAAGTGTTTTTGAGCAGTTTTGGTGTGTTTTAGTGTGTTTTGAAGTAAAAATCCGAAAATCACGTAAAAATTTGAAAAATTTGTTTTAAAAACCCAAAAAGAGTTGTTTTTGTGTGTTTGTTTGTGTGTTAGGGTACCTTCCAACACAATGATGAGGATTCGGTTTGTAATTACATGGCTGTTAAAGAGAGTGATTAACATGGATGAAAGTTTGATTTACTCTTTGTTTATGCTTAGTTGTGGTTATAACTTATGAATTCACATGCAATCATAAAGAAAAAAATCAGTTTTTGTAACATGGTTGAAGGAAGGAACTTAAACTAACGCTACAACCTTGTGAGACTTGAGCCTAAACGTTTATTTGGAGAGTTAAATTCTGTGCATTCTTTGTTGTCTAAGTCGTTGCATGATCTCATTATTCCTTGCTTGGTTGCTACTTAGAA
>VIEB01002104.1:0-13134 GCA_006547085.1 Malus baccata | reverse complement strand
TATATATATATTAACATGTTTGCACCGACCTTCTTATAACCTCAAATGATGTATGCTTAAATGGTGCCACGCTTAGTGACACTCAAGTTATTTCCCTAACATTCACAATATCAACGATCGAGTATAAACTGCAGAAAAATATGAAGGGCAAGGTTATAAATTCTGCAGTTCTATAACATGCGTTCGTAAAAATAGATTAATGAGTGAAATAACAGCAAAGTTTGTACTGGGAATTAAAGAGTATGATAGAGAGGATATTAATGAGATTTGGATGATTCAGTCCCCATCTAAATAAAATGTTGCAGGTTGAGTACAATTGAATCGTTTTTTCTACTTTTAGCTTTGTTACAAGGATAGGATTCCTTTAACCTACTCTTATTGGCTTATACTTCTCTTTGATCCACCCTTTAAAGCTAATTAAATTGTTAATAAATTGTTATACATGATTTTCAAAGAGGGGTTGGTGGTGCACATATAATTTGGGAATCATGTCGGTGCTTCTTAGCCCAACCATGCATGCATATTCGTAACATTTTACTGTTGACATGCACGTGCATAAACAAGAAGTCAATTTTGGTCCTCTTGCTTTAAGAGAAACGGATCTCTTGCAACAACCACAAAAAGTATGATATAAACCATCATCACGTCGACTTAACCACAAAAAAATGAAACGTACTAAATCTTACACATCCGAGAATTCAAATCTTCATGGAAAACATCGAGGTATATCATCTTGGTTACCTTTGTTTTCTTTGTCAACAACTACACGTGCCTTACTTTCACTTTACAAGGAAAATTGACGTGCAAGAGCGAACAGTGTTATGGGTGCGTAGTTGCTTATGCTCAAATATGCAATAACAATCAAAGAATCATTCACCACCACCGAGACTATTGCCGCATCTTCCTTCTATTGATATTGTTCTACACCATCACTACCAACCTATGTAGCAACATCACCTATATTTTCAAATTTATGGTGCAAGTGCTAGTGCGACCATGTAACAGGGAGCAACATGTTATGGGGATAATATATTTTTGTTCACACAAAGTCATACGACTCCGGTCCACCAACTTCTAAGCCCCATCAAGAATTCTATCCTAGAGCTTGGACGACACCCATTTCACTTCACACATGTCTGATGGATTGGACTTAAACTTCCTCGAAGAGCACCTATCACATAGACAATCAAATCCGAGAATATCTCACCTCCTTAAATGTCAATGAACACGGCATCTGAGAGATTAATATCACCGCATCAATTGTGCAAAATGCCATAGGACACAGTTGAAAGCCACCAACCAAGAATAGGAGTTATTTAAAACACATCAATTGCTTCTTCTCCACTACCTGTAAATAGAGTCAAAGACCTTCAAGATGAGGATCTTTGTCAAAATCAATCTTTACGATTATACAAACCTCAAGTGATTCTCCAATTAATCAACCCAACTGCTTTTCAGCACAACCCAAATTGCTCTTTAGTAGCTTTTCTAGTATAATCTCAAAGCCTTCCTTCAAAGCAAACACTGCCTACAATCCCTGAAATGTAAAACTTTTACAACTCTATCACCCCTAGTATGATTTGGTTGATGTGCAATTCCAACCACCATGATCACCTA
Source organism: Malus baccata (assembly GCA_006547085.1). Lineage (NCBI taxonomy): Eukaryota > Viridiplantae > Streptophyta > Magnoliopsida > Rosales > Rosaceae > Malus > Malus baccata. Next base: position 11,517 of record VIEB01002104.1, on the reverse strand, counting down.
TTTGATCGCAATGTTTCCTTTTTAGTCCAGTCCAATACTAGTGACCTCGATGGACTCCTCTATCATTATCTTGGCCTAACATACATGAATCTCGCTAGAGTTTAATGTTTAGTCTATCTAATTTTCAAGTCACGTAGATTGGCTCATTAGCCTAGAATTACTTTTGTAAACGTTTGTAATCTCAATTACATCAAAAAATGATTACATCTAGTTCCTTGCCTTTATTTTCATTTCTACTTTCATTTTCATTTCTACTTTCATCGTTCACTCAAGGCATAATATATAAAACTTAACCGAACCATTGGTCTCATTTGATGCACAATCATTTGGTCAAAAAGTCAAATTAACGTGAAAGCATAACACAATTCTATACACTTTATTGTTTGTTGGCAACCTCCAACAGTGGAACACCTATTCTCTTTTTCTCTCTAGCCATTTCGTAACACTAAAACCAAACAACAACACTCAAGATAAATAAGTGTTGAACCCAGTCAAGCTCCGAGTTTTGATACTATTAGGACGTGCCAATACACAAATTTATGGGTTTGGTAGAAATAAGGAGAAAAACTGACAGTTCATTTTTTTCAACGGTGCATTTACAGCCAAGTGTGGCATGTGCCGAGCCTTATACGGATGCTTCCTCTCCCATCTCGTCGTTCTGTACAAAGGTTGCAATCACCAACCCTCTCATCTCCATTTTTTAAAAGATTTAGTTGGTGCCATTAATTTGACCCTGTTGTCATTGCCCATTCTAAAGGGTTTGATGGAAAAATATTGTTAAAGGTTTTGTCTCATACTCACACCCTGGTAGTCAACTTATGTAAGTTAAGTACAATTGACNAAAACCTACAACTTAAATTCAAATTCAACAGCTAAGTGACGTCAGCTAGCCGTTGGATTTGAATTTTTTTCTATAAATAGGGTGGATATTGGGCTATAATTCACAACTTTGAATTCAATCTATTTCAATTCAATCTCTTTCAATTCAAGTTTGCAATGAATTCCAACTTTTGATCCTCTTCGGATTCCAACTGGGGGTCCTCATCCAATTCCAAATTGGAAGAAAAATGGGCGCAAATGAGACGAGAAGATGAGGAGCCTGATGAAGAAGGTCAAGTAAGGCGAAACAAACAAAACATAGTAGTAACCATGGCTGCGGCCATGGTGTGTCAGCCAACTGAGGAACAACCTCAATGGGGTGGTTTTGTTGCTGGTTGCTCTTACAAACCACAAAACAAAGAGATAATGCATGCCAATCTGCTGAACAACTACTTCAACCCCAACTTGGTGTACACATAAGAGAATTTCAGACGTTGCTTCCGGATGAGGCGTCATGTCTTCGAGCGTTTACTTCGTGATGTCCAGCGGGTCAATCTATACTTGCGACAGAAGCGGGACAAAGCAGGCTACCCTGGTTTCTCACCTCATCAGAAGGTTAATGTTGCACTCTGAATGATGACCTATGGCTCCCCAGCTAATTCGATGGATGAAACCCATGGCATGTCTGAGTCTACATGCCTTGATACTCTTGAACAATTATGTGACACAATTGTTCAGGTTCACAAAGACGAGTACATCTGCGAGCCAAATCAAGAAGATCTAAATCGGCTCATTCGCAAAGCTGAAGATCGTGGGTTTCCGGGCATGGTAGGGTCATTAGACTACATGCATTGGGATTGGAAGAATTGTCCCACCGGATTGCAAATAGGCTTCTGCGGAAGGTCGAGAAAGCCAACTATTGTGTTAGAGGCAGTTGCCTCATATGACACATGGATCTAGCATGCTTTCTTTGGAGTCCCTGGATCCCAAAATGACATTACAGTTTTTGGGTGTTTACCCCTCTTTAATCGCCTGACGGAAGGTAAAACACATCAACTTCACTACTACATCAATGGTCGTCAATACAATATGGGGTATTACTTGGCAGATGGCATCTACCCAAAGTAAGTGACACTTATCAAAGCAATTCCAAACCCTACATAAAAAAAATATGAAACAAATTTTGTAAAATAGAAGTTATAGGAAAAAAATAGAATTTAAAAAAAATATGAAACAAATTTTGTAAAATAGAAGTTATAGGAAAAAAATAGAATTTAAAAAAAATATGAAACAAATTTTGTAAAATAGAAGTTATAGGAAAAAAATAGAATTTAAAAAAAATATGAAACAAATTTTGTAAAATAGAAGTTATAGGAAAAAAATAGAATTTAAAAAAAATATGAAACAAATTTTGTAAAATAGAAGTTATAGGAAAAAAATAGAATTTAAAAAAAATATGAAACAAATTTTGTAAAATAGAAGTTATAGGAAAAAAATAGAATTTAAAAAAAATATGAAACAAATTTTGTAAAATAGAAGTTATAGGAAAAAAATAGAATTTAAAAAAAATATGAAACAAATTTTGTGAAATAGAAGTTATAGGAAAAAAATGGAATTTAAAAAAAAATATGAAACAAATTTTGTAAATAGAAGTTATAGGCAAAAAAATTTGTAAATAAAAATAAATAAGTAAAACTGTAAAAATAAAAAATAAAAAATAACGGCTAGCTGCTAGCCGTTGCATTTGAAAATTTGGCCTAGCATTCATGGCCAGTCCGGGGCTGGCTGGCTGATTGGATTGGGTCAGTCCTTTGGCTTTTTGGCCCTTTTAGATTCCGTGGGGCCCACTAGCCCTCTGGCCTAGCCCTCGATTGGAGACGATTTTTAGGCTATTTTCGACCCTTTGGCCCTCTTGACCCTTCGGTTGGAGATGGCCTTAGTTATGGGAATGTGAATAATGTCCGAGATCAGAAGTTTATTAAATATGTATATGTTTATAAAGAGTTATGTTATTTCTTGTACCGCTAATTGAATTTATGGGCAAAACATTTATGGTATTACCGTATCAGAGTAAGGTGATTTACATGCAAAGCCTAATGGTCACACAATCATGTAATATGTTTGAAAATTCACTATTAGTCAGGTGGCGCGTGAGGATGTGAAGAAATGTATCATATCGTAAGTTTATCAAAAGATATGAAATGTCCCACATTAAAAGTTTACCAAACCTCACGTGTGCTTATACAAATTATGGAGTTGTATTTTAATTTCTTCAATAACGATTAAGTAGTCGTACACGTCTTATTTTTATGATAATAAGGAAATTCTAACAAATCAACCACATGTTGAAGTATGCATTTATAATTTGAATGAGGATCCTCTCCAAATCTTATTTGTGAGGATTTCGGGGATTCTCCAATCACATTCGTTCATTGTACATCGTGCGACCAGTTTTCATCAGGTACTGTTTATATTTAATTTTAAATAAAAAGTTTTATTATGATTTCTAACCGCACGATATATGATGAACGAATGTGATTGAAGAATCTTCGAGATTCTCACAAAGATGATCCAAAGAGGATCCACATTCCTATAATTTTGCCTATATTAACAATTGACGCTCACAGATCGAGACACGTGTGAATGTATACCGAGACCAAACCTTGATCTTCCACTATCAAGAACAATGGCGGAGCTAGAAATTTTTTACCGGGTGGGCTAGCTTAAAGATTTAAATCTTTATAAACAAAGAAAAAATTTCACAGTATCAGCTAGCTTAAGAAAATTTTCATAAGTAAGCCAAGAATTTTCGTTATTCAAACAAATTCCAACTTGTACATGTACAAGAAGCGATGAAAACAAGATATGAGAAAAAAAGATTGTTTGTAAACTGTATTAAATAATTAAACCGAGAGAATTCGAATCAATAACTAAATATATGATGGGCTACATTCGAAAATCAGTAAAAATTACATGTACGATTTTATTTTCTACCGAAAGCTATGCATGATGGTGCACGTACCAACAAAATGTAGGTTAATTGTTACATTAAAGTTTGACCAAAACAAATATTAAAAGGAAGTTTAGACCAAGACAACGAAAATGGTGGACAGATGTCACACTTTGTCCAATAAACAAACAATTCGTCCAAACTTCTACTAACATCCACATATAAAAACATATATTAGGGTACGTACCTATTCCCTCAAAAGATTTTTTATAAATGGGAGAGGATTAGAGTTCTTCGTCCGCATTCCGAGGGAGAGAGGCCGGCAGCCGAAAATGTTTCTATTTATTTATTTTCTTTGGTGTTATGATCAGGAACGAGATTTATTATAATTCAAAATATTTTTGTTAGTTGGACGATAACTCATAAAGCTTGGAAACGGGAGAGGAAGCTTCGACCCAGGCTTCTTATTACTTGCAATCTTGGATTACATTGTTCCCTATATCAAGCTAGTTTTGTTGAGAAAACTAATTAATTTAAACCAACAATTAAGCAGAAAACAATCAAACAAAAGCCGATGAATTAGTAGTCAATTAATTGGCACTTGCCCAAACGGTGCAACGTCGGAGGTCTAATCGAATCCAAGGGTTGGAAGATCATTCCGGAGTTTGGCAGAAGGATGCGAGAGGTATTCAAGATATTGTAGTGAATTATTTCACTTCTCTATTCAAATCTGGAGATAGTAGGCAAGGAGGTGAGGTGGCAGGTTGTGTGTTAATGATCGGGATAATGAGGATTTAATTCGGCCTTTTATGAGTGAGGAAATTCGGGAGGCAATGTTTCAGATTCCGCCTACTAAATCTCCTAGTCCTGATGGTTTTACAGCTAGCTTTTTCCAGGATCATTGGGAGGTAGTGGGTGGTGATGTAATCAACATGGTGCAAGCTTTTCATCAATCGGGAAGGTTACTGCAGAAGTTTAACCATACACATATCGTTTTGATCCTGAAGGTCAAGGTTCCACGGAGAATGACAGAGTTGAGACCTATTTCTTTATGCAATGTAGTTTATAAGAGAAGAGAATGCTTTGAATGATGATATATTCTTCTCAATAAGAGGAACTTATAGGTGTACAACCCTAACATAAAAGGAAAGAAAACTAATTACAAGTGATTACATGGGATTACATATCAATTAAGGATCCTACCTAAAATACAAAAGTCAACACTCCCCCTCAAGTTGGTGCATATATGTCGCTCATGCCCAACTTGTGTAAGAAACTTGAAAACTTGTGACTCGAAACAGCTTTTGTGAGGATATCTGCTAACTAATCTTCTATTCTTATCGCTGGTACTTCAATTATTTTCCCTTCCAATTTTTCTTTGATGAAGAACCGATCAACTTCAACATGCTTTGTTCTATCGTGTTGTACCGGATTATGTGCAATGTCACGAGCAGCTTTATTATCACAAAATAATTTCATGGGCTGATCATGTTGTATACCCAAATCGCTTAACAGAAGCTTAAGCCACAAAATTTCACAAATCCCCAAAGCCATACCTCTGTATTCTGCTTCTGCACTGGAACGGGCAACCACATTCTGTTTCTTACTTCTCCATGTAACCAAGTTACCCCCAACAAACGTAAAATAACCTGATGTTGAGCGTCTATCATCAATGGAACCTGCCCAGTCTGCATCAGTATAACCTTCAACAGTAAAGTGATTATTCCTTTTAAACAAAATTCCTTTGCCCGGACTTCCCTTCAAATATCGCAATATTCTCATCACGGCATTCATATGTTGTTCTACAGGATCATGCATGTATTGACTCACTACACTCAAGGCATAAGCAAGGTCCGATCTTGTGTGTGCCAAATACATTAACCGGCCTACTAACCTTTGGTATCTTCCTTTGTCAACTGGTACTTGATTAGGATCAACACTAAGCTTCAATCCTTCTTCTAATGGTGTAGCTACTGGCTGACAAGCTGACATGCCAGTTTCGTGCAACAAATCAATAATATACTTCTTCTGAGACAAGAAAATTCCAGAACTGCTTCTCGACACCTCAATCCCTAAAAAATATTTCAGGGATCCAAGGTCCTTCATTTCAAATTCTGTAGACAGGTGTCTTTGCAAGGCCGTACGTTCTTCCGGATCATTACCTGTTACCACCATATCGTCTACATACACAATAAGTGCAGTAAGCTTCCCATTCTGTCTTTTCAGGAACAAAGTATGATCAGAGTTACTTTGTCTGTAACCAAATGCTCTCATAGATTTTGTGAATCTTCCGAACCATGCTCGAGGGGACTGCTTCAAGCCATACAAGGATTTCTTCAACCTGCACACTTTTCTTTTGTATTTATCTGGAGCATTACATCCCGGTGGAAGATCCATATAAATCTCTTATGTCAAGTCTCCATGCAAGAAGGCGTTCTTCACATCGAACTGTTGTAAGGGCCAATTAAGATTTGCAGCCAAGGACAACAAAACACGAACTGTGTTGATCTTGGCTACAGGTGCAAATGTATCTGTGTAGTCGATTCCATATTTTTGAGTGTATCCTTTTGCTACCAGTCTTGCCTTGAAACGATCCACCGTCCCATCTGCTTTGTATTTCACAGTATAGACCCATTTGCATCCCACAGGTTTCTTGCCAGCTGGCAAATCTGTGATCTCCCAGGTAGCATTCTTCTTCAAAGACTTCAACTCTTCATTCATTGCTACTTGCCAACGTGGATCAGTTAAAGCCTCCTGCACACTGTTAGGAATAGATACAGTAGATAATTGATGCACAAATGACTTATTTGATTCTGACAGGTGACTGGTAGACACATAATTACTTAACGGGTATAACACATTAGACTCAGGGTTGGGCTTACTCACCGGATACCTAGTTTTGCATTTAAGGTCGGCTTCATAAGTAAGTTTAGGAATACCTCGGTTGACACGATCAGGGAGACGACGTGGTGGTGGTGCATCCGGGATCGAAGACGATTGATTATGGTTATTGGGACTCAAGATCAACTGTGAGGTAGCTGGCGACACAGGGCTGTCCGGTGGTGAGGAAACTGGCAGTGAGCTATCAGGCAGTGAGTTATCTGGCGATGTCGACTCGTCCATTTCAAGGTTTTCAACATTATTTCCATGTGAATGATCACCACTTGTCTCCAAGACATTACCACTTAATTCCAATTCATTCACATCATTATTTTCGTGTGAATGATCACCACTTATTTCCAAGACATCACCACTTAAATCCAAATCATTCACTCTATCTATATCTGGAATAGTATAATCAAGAGTTTGAACTTCTTTCTGATTCTCCCCCTGAAGTGAAGACTCGGGATTGGCAAAGTACATATCATTCTCATGAAACACAACATCCATAGTGACAAACAACTTATTCGTCGGTGGGTGATAACAACGGTATCCTTTCTGCCTTGATGCATACCCCACAAACACACATCGTAAGGCTCGAGGTTCAAGCTTACTTCGCTGTTGTTTATGAAGATGAACGAAGGCCACACAACCAAACACATGAGGTGGAAGATTAGGGACTGCAGGAGCATCAACATGTGAAGAAAGTGCCTGAAGGGGTGTCTGAAAATCAACCGATCGGGATGGAACACGATTAATGAGATACGCAGCTGAGGTGAGAGCTTCTCCCCAATAGGATAACAGGAGACGAGCCTCGAGTAAAGAAGCACGAACAACCTCCAGAAGCTGACGGTTCTTGCGTTCGGCAACCCCATTTTGTTGTGGAGTATATGGACATGTAGTTTGATGAACAATCCCATGATGATCAAGAAAGGCACGAAGTTCAGAGTTAACATATTCGCCACCATTATCACTCCTGAGAACCTGTATTTGTGACTTATATTGTACTTGTACCATTTTGTAAAACTGTTGAAACAAAGAAGTAACTTCACCTTTGGATTTCATCAAACAAACCCAAGTCATACGTGTGCAGTCATCAATAAAAGTAACGAACCAATGAGCACCACCAAATGTAGCAGTTTTAGATGGACCCCAAACATCAGAATGAATTATCATAAATGGAACAGAACTTTTATTCAAACTGGATGGAAACGAAGCACGATGACTTTTAGCTAGTTCACAAACACCACATTTAAAGCTAGAAACATCATGCTTAACAAATAGGCTAGGAAACAACCTCCGTAGATATCCGAAAGAAGCATGTCCAAGTCGACGATGCCACAACCAAACCTCCGAAGCTTTATTCCTATCCCTCGGATTTCCGTTCACTGTAAGAGCGTGAGTCAACATTCGAGAGCTGTTTGATGTCAGCTCCAAGTAGTAGAGCTTCCCCTTCCTAATACCATAACCAATCGTCTTGCGAGTCCGAATGTCCTTAAAAACACAAAAGGAAGGCCAAAAAATCACAAGACAATGGAAGGCGACAGTTATTTGAGCAACAGATAATAAATTATAGTCAAGAGAAGGAACAACAAGCACGGTAACAAGACTAAGGGTATCTGACAGGGAGACAGTGCCTTCTCCAATAATGGGAACAACATTACCGTTGGCAACACTCACAACAGTTTTGGTAGGTGGTTTTAGGATTTGTACCTGTCTAGATTCACAAGTCATATGTTCAGTAGCACCGGAATCAATTATCCATGTATTATTCGTAACAGATGCAGAAACTTTTAAAGCCTTACCTGTGTTACCTGTATTAGAATCTATTTTCGATTCGACAATACACGACTTGTTACAGTAGGGATCACAAGTCTTGAACTGTTCTCGATCAGTCCTACTCCCATGTCCAGTTCGGTCAAATCCATTTGAAAAAGGACAAGCACGGGCAACCATTGTGAAGTGGTTGCACGTGTGTACGGGAACCAAATGCAGCAGCAACTATGAGGCCCCAAAAACAATTACTAGTAATATATATATATAAAGTAACCATTCTTCCCTTTTTTTCCTTTCCTAAACAGCAAGTTTTTTCCTTTTTTCAGTCAAACATGATTTGCCCTTTGGATTCCTCCTTTTTTTTTTCTTCTTTACTTCTTCACCCATCCATCCTCATTTTCTATTCTTCAAACAACAACTCTTTTCCCTTTTTTCCGCAACAGCACATCAATCCTTTTTTCCTATTTCGCAACAGCAAGCTTTTTTATGCTGTTCTTCAAACAGCAACAAGTGGGTCACTGGGTTCAATCGAATCTGGGCACGCAAAACAGATACACAGGTCGAAATCTGGGACAAATTTCAGGCAGTGGGTTGAATCTCGGTTCGTGGTGGTGGATGCAGGGAGTGGCTCAGTGAACTCGGATCAGCAACGACGGCGTCGCTCGCTGGTTGATCGGCGCACTGCACAACTGGGTGCGTGGCGGGTAGTTCGAGTTCTAGGGTCAGCAACGACGGCGTCGCTCGCTGGTCGGACGGCGCTGTACAACTGGTTGCGCGGCTGGTAGTTATGGTTTTCCGTATAGAGCACGATCTCAACTCTTTTTTTTTTTCAAAACCTAGGCTCTGGTGCCAAGAAGAGAATACTTTGAATGATGATATATTCTTCTCAATAAGAGGAACTTATAGGTGTACAACCCTAACATAAAAGGAAAGAAAACTAATTACAAGTGATTACATGGGATTACATATCAATTAAGGATCCTACCTAAAATACAAAAGTCAACAATAAGATTATTGCGAAGGTGTTAACAAGGAGGCTTAAATTGGTGATGGATAAGGTTATTAGTCATAATCAGTCAGCTTTTATTCCTGGAAGACTGATTCATGACAATATTCTTGTAGTGCATGAAATTTTGCATTCTCTCAAGCAAGGAGTGGAGGGCGAAGAGGGGAGAACGGCGATTAAGCTAGATATGGCAAAAGTGTACGACCGGGTGGAATGGGGTTATTTGATTGAGGTTATGGGTAACTTGGGGTTTTATCCCAGATTTTGTGAATGGATACGGGAGTGTATATCTATGGTTTCGTACAATGTTATGGTAAATGGTGTTCCATCTAGGTATTTTTGCCTAGAACGGGGTTTAAGACAAGATGATCCACTGTCTCCTTTTTTTATTTCTCTTCTATGCAGAAGCGCTTTCGGCTTTTATTCGAAAGAAAGAGGTGGAGGGCTAGCTTTGTGGGGTGCGGGGGGGGCTGGCTGCCATTCCTATCCCCCTTTTTTTTTTTTTTTGCGGATGACTTAATATTGTAAGGCGAATGAAACGGAGGCGGAAGAGGTGATAAAGGTGTTGGAGGAATATGGGAAGGTATCCGGTCAGATTATTAACCTGGGGAAAAGTTCTATATATTTTGGTAAGGGTTGTCCGAAGAAAGTGAAGAAGAGAATTGTGCTGAGAATGAACATTCAGGCTAGGGATGGGTTTGGCAAATATTTGGGGATTCAGGCAGATTTTGGGCATTCTAAGAAAGCAGTGTTTGAATATGTTCGGAGAGGGATTGAGAGTCGTATTGAAGGTTGGGCTGAGCAGTTTTTGTCACCTGCAAGGAATGAAATTTTGATAAAATATGTTGCCATGGCTGCCGAATCATGTTATGGCGTGCTTCAAATTACCAGTGGGAACTTGTAAGGAAATGGAACGCGTTATTGCTTAATTTTGGTGGAGAGGACAAGCGAACGCTAAAGGATGCCATTGGGTAGCATGGGAAAAATGACCATAAGTAAGAAGTTTGGAGGTTTAGGTTTCCGGGATTTTATGGGTTTTAACTTGGCTATGCTTGCCAAAATTAATTGGCGGGTGATACATACTCCGAACTCACTGCTTGGTGTGGTACTTCGAGAGAAGTATTTTCCTAACTCTTTATTTATGGAGGCCAATAAGCAGAATAAATCATCATGGGGCTGGAAAAGGGTTTTATTGGGTCGACAAGTCCTTAACCGTGGGCTTCGGTGGCGGGTGGGCAATGGGTAATCCATTCGAATTGCTAGTGATCCATGATTTCAAAGCTGCATTCTTTCAAACCAAGGTTACTGAATGAAGCTCCTAACCTGAAGGTATGTGAGTTGATTACTGATGATAGGAAACATTGGAAGATAGATGAGGTCGCAAAGTTGTGGTCCCAGAGGATTTGGAACTGATTCAGACTATCCCGATCAGTCGAAGTGGATGTCCGGATAAAAGGATATGGCATTACACAAAGAATGGGAGGTATTCCGTGCGCTCAGGATACCTTGTAGTGATGGAAATGATGAATAATGGAGAGTTTGGTCGTAAAGGGGGTGGCATGCCGAGTTCTTTAGGTGTGAAGGGCGGGACGTGGAAGTGTATTTGGGCATTGATGGTGCCGAATAAAATTCAGTTTTTCATTTGGAAAGCCTGTTGCAAGGCACTGGTGGTGCTGCATAACCTGGAGAAAAGGCGGATTCATGCGGTTAATAAATGTGAATTGTGTGGGACACCTAATGAAACTGAGACTCATATCTTTTTTTTATGTGAGTTTAGCCGTGTGTTTTGGTTTGGGACATCATTGCAACTTAATATGATGGATATGGGGGCGAGAGATTTTTTGGAAGGGTGGCAAATGGTAGTGGGAAGAATGGAATTGGAGAAGGATGCGGATTTGCTTCTACAACAGGTGGCATTTGGGTTATGGAGAATTTGGAAGTGTAGGAATGCGGCAGTATTCATTGGAACTCATAATTCTCCCACAGGTTGCTGTTGACTTGTGGCAGTAGCAAATAGAGGAGTTTTGTGAGGCCATAGGTGCGGACAGAGAGGAGCAACAGTGGCAAAAGGGGGCACAGGTGGAAG
>VIEB01002103.1:0-22590 GCA_006547085.1 Malus baccata | reverse complement strand
TGTCCTTTCTTTGTCCTAAAACAGCTCCTAAAGCATAGTCGGACGCATCACACATGATCTCGAAAGGTAGACTCCAATCCGGTGGAACAATGATGGGTGCCGTGGTCAACAACTCCTTAAGTTGGTTGAATGCTGCTGTGCACTCCTTGGTGAATTCAAACGCCACTTCTTTTTGTAGGAGTAGGCAAAGAGGTTGTGCTATCTTCGAGAAATCTTTGATAAACCTACGATAAAATCCTGCATTGCCAAGAAACGAACGAACCTCTCTAACCGAAGTCGGAGAGGGTAAGTGACGTACAAGATCTATTTTCGACTTATCAACCTCAATACCCTTTTCAGAGATTATATGACCTAAAACAATGCCTTGTTTAACCATAAAATGACACTTTTCCCAATTAAGAACAAGGTTAGTTTCAACACAACGTTTTAGGATCAAACTTAGATTATGCAAGCAACTATCAAACGAATCACCAAATACGCTAAAATCATCCATAAACACTTCAATTATCTTTTCTACGTAATCAGAAAATATGCTTAACATGCATCTTTGAAATGTAGCAGGTGCATTACATAAACCAAAAGGCATGCGACAATATGCAAATGTACCAAACGGGCATGTAAAAGTGGTTTTTTCTTGGTCCTCGGGTGAAATGACAATTTGATTATAACCAAAATAACCATCAAGAAAACAATAGAAAGCATAACCTGCTAACCTCTCAAGCATTTGGTCAATGAACGGCAATGGGAAGTGGTCATTCCTCGTGGTGGTGTTTAGCTTCCTATAGTCAATGCACACCCTCCAACCGGTTTGAATACGTTGAGGGACAAACTCATTCTCGGCATTAGCTACCACCGTCACTCCGGATTTCTTTGGTACGCATTGAACGGGCGAAACCCACCTACTATCCGAGATTGGATAGATAACCCCACAATCTAGAAGCTTTATGATCTCCTTTTTCACAACTTCCATCATAGGAGGGTTGAGACGGCGTTGAGCCTCTCTAGTTGGTTTGGCCCCCTCCTCAAGAAATAGGGGATGCATACAAGTCGTAGGGCGTATAACATCTTCCAAAACTCCCTTTGGATAGGCGTTAGATCTATCGGCCAATTGTATTATTACCCCATCATTTTTCAATGCTCCTAAGTTCATAGATGCATAAATGGAATATGGCATAACATTTATAGAAGCACCTAAATCAAGCATGGCAGATTCAAATCTAGTATTCCCAATAACACAAGGAACGGTAAAGCTACCTGGATCTTTACATTTGGGAGGTAATTTGCGTTGCAAGATGGCGGACACATTCTCACCTACCTTGATCACTTCCTTGGTCGACATCCTCTTCCTCGTGGTACACAACTCCTTCAAGAACTTAGCATACCTCGGAACTTGCTTGATTGCATCTAACAAAGGTATGTTAACTTGAACTTTCCTAAAGGTTTCAAGGATATCCTTTTCTGCCTCTTCTTTCTTCGTTTGCATGAACCTACTAGGAAAAGGCACATTTGAAGGGAAAACATTAGTATGAACTGAATTGGACACATTCTTACCTTTGTGGGACAAATTGGGCAGATTTGGGACATTAGGAGCTTGCGGCAAAGGTGGAACCACCTTTGCCGTGGGCAACCTTGATTCCTCCTCTTCCATTTGCAAAATTTCATCCTCGTTATGACCTATTTTTGATGTAGGACCTGCCCCAACTTCCTTACCACTCCTTAGGGTGATTGCTTTGGCTGATTCAAACCCTCCTTTTGGATTTGGAATGGTGGAACTAGGGAGTTGTCCGGGATCTCGAAACTTACCTACAAACTCGGCAATCTGCCCAATTTGTTTCTCAAGTTGATCCACCCTTTTATCTTGGCTTTGCATAGCCTTAGCTTGATCTTCCTGCCCATTAGACAACTTAGTTAGTATGTTAAGAAGTTCATCATTGTCAAGAGACGTACCTGAGGCACTTGGGCCGGATTGGGCTTGATTTTGGGGTGGGCCGTAGGTTTTGGGAAAGAACCCCGGGGGTTGTTGCCTAAAGCCTCCTTGGTTTTGAGGTTGTTGGGGATCCCTCCACTTGAAATTTGGGTGGTCTCGCCACCCCGGATTATACGTGTTGGAGTATGGATCGATACTTTGTCTTGTGGTCATTTCGACATATTGTGATAATTGAGAAGTAAGATTCGCCATTTGAGCTTGAAGTTTAGCAAAATCCATGTCTTACTTCTCTAGTACCTTAAATCAAAGGAAGAGAACTAAATCAAATATCAAAAGTAACACAAAACAAGGAAAACAAAACTAAGTCAGAAACTAAAACAAAAACAAAAACAAACTAAACGAAAAGAAAAGAACCAAGGGATTAGCAAAGTTGCTAATCCCCGGCAACGGCGCCAAAATTTGATATGATATTTTACTAGCACACAAATTAAACCCTCTTTTGTCAAATTGTAGTAAAGATGTAAGTAGGGATCGTTCTAAACCGGGGATTAGGAGGGATTGCTAAACACTTGGAAACTGACTTAAAAACTTAAAAACGAAGTTTAAAACACTAAACTAGACTCAAAGAATACAAAACTAAAAGTTAAAACACTTAAACAAACCTAAAAACTAAAACAGCAACTAGAAGGCTCAAAACTGCCTAAAAACCACTTTCTGGGCAGTTTTGAGCACCTACACTAATTTGGACGAAATTTGATGAAAACTTGAATCAAAATACTTAGAAACACAAATCAAAACACTTTCTAACTAATCTAAGACTTCAAAATAAAGGGAGATTTGTTTTGGATGAAAATTGAAAACAAAACCGAAACTTAAAACTAAACAGATTGTAAAACGTTTTTGGATGAAAAGGATGGATAAAAGGCTAGTTAGGAGGTTCTTCTCCACACATGTCACACTTGCAAACAAAACGATTTTCAGTTGTTCTTCCAATAAATTATAAATACTCAACGCCCCAAATTAACCGTGAATTGCACTAATTAATCCTCAGTTTTTCCACAAGTTATTAAGTTGGATGATTGCATACGACAACCCAAAACATTCCCTACAAGTTCCCTACATGAATTGCATAATAGAGATACAAGCAAGAATCATTACGTTCTATGAAAAACATAAGCATTGACGAAGCATTCGTTACTATGAATTGCATGAAACTTATGCTAAGAATTCATTCAACGCGATCGTTTTCAAGCGACCTTCACTACTTGTGATTATAAGATTGTAACTATTAGGTGAAACTCCCTTATAATCTAGTATCATATTCATGCATGAAAACTAAGCGTGCACTCTCAATCAACATACACAAATATGTTTTCAATCAAATAGATGAACGAATTGAATCCACAACTTATGAAATAACAACTGAATGTAATCAAATCATATTGCAAGCATGTACATGGTTTCGAATCCCCTCCTAACCAAGGGGGGTTTAGTTCCTCATACTCACAACACAGAGAATATCAAAATTAAACATGGAATTCAAAGGAAAGACAACACCTAAAACGTTCCAGCAACCCTCAATTGAATGGCATGAACGTCCCAAGCTTTCTCTCCTCCTCTTGGCTGCGGCACAAGGACTAGAGGCAGGTTCTAGGGGTTATTTGGATGGATGAATAGGTAAGGAATGATATGGTAGTGTGTTGGGGACATGGGGGTTGCGGCAAGGGGTGTAAATATGGCAGATGGGTGAAGGAAGGCTGCGGCAAGGTGGGGGAAAATATTTGGACGAATTTCTGAATTATGGAGGAGGTCGTATATGCGGCAAGGCTTAGAACACATATATATAGGCATCAAAAACCCTAGGGAAATCAGGTTTAAACAATGGGCTAGGGTTTAGGTGCGGCAATGGGTTGGAAATCCACCAGAAAATAAGGGTTCTAGAACATTAGGTGCGGCCCAAACCCTAGGGGAGATAGATTAGGGTTTAACTTGGCAGAAATTAAGTGATTAGGCCCTAGGGTGCGGCATGGGCTTAGGGTCCACAAGGAATTAGGGTTTAGGTCATATAAAAGCCCAAAGCCAAGAATAGAAACTCACGAAAATGGAAACCTCCAAGAATAGAAACTTCCAACTTTAGAAACTTTGGTTGCCAATTCCGACTTCTTTGTTCTTCACTTTCATTTCTTCATTTCTTAAGCTCCTTTGACCTTCAAACTCGTCCATTCCTCGTGCTCCATTAGCCTACACAACATTCCGGCTCAATTTTGCTCTAAAATGCTCCATTTCGCACCATTTCATGTAATATGTCCTTTAAACCTGAAAACACATGAAAGTAGCTTAAAAAACTACTTTAACAAAGAAAACATAACGAAAATGCATAAGAACTAGCTAACTAAGGCGCATAAATATGCTCCTATCAATCCCATTCAATTCAATGAATCTAGGGAAATCTGAGAATTAATTGGTCGATCTAGTTAATTTGGGGCATTGTCATTCATGGTTTGTTGAAAGAAGTAATTGGAAATCGAGTCGTATGCATATGTTTCATGTGTGGAGAAGGAACCTTCTAACTAGCCTTTCACCATCTTCTTTTATCTAAAAACGTTTTTGTCAAGTTTGTTTTCAAAGTTTTGGTTTTCAAAGTTAAATTCTTCCAAAATCAATCCCGCTTTACTTAGTTGAGTCATATTAGTTAGAAATCACTTTAGTTTGTGTTTTTAAGTGTCTTAGGTCAAGTTAAAACCAATTTTCGTCCAAGTTTGTGTCTAGTGTTCAAAACTGCCCAGATTGTGGTTTTAAGGCAGTTTTGAGTGTTTTTGGGCTGTTTTGAGTCTTTTGGTTTGTTTTGGTGTTTTAAAGTTTAGTTTTGCATTCTTTGAGTGTAGTTTAGTGTTTTAAACTTGTTTTTACGTATGTGAGTCAGTTTTCAAGTGATTTTGCAATCCCTTCTAATCCCCGGCCTAGAACGATCCCTACTTACATACTTACTACAATTGATAAAAAGAGGGTTAATTTGTGTGTCAACATAATTTTCACATCAGATATGCCACGAAAAGAAAAAAGGCATGAATGAAAAAAAAAAATTCGTGGAAAAAGAAAAAGAAAAGAAAAAGTTGTAAAAAGGAAGGAAAAGAGTATGAAATAAGTGAAAATATGCTCACATGTTGTGGTAGTTGAAGAAAGGGTCCAAAACGTGGAATATGGCCCTTAGAGTTGTGTGAATTTTCCCCTTGTGTGTCTAAGTGAGTCTCTGCAATCATAAGTGATTCTAAGTGTCAAATTTCATTACTTTGCTTGCTATTGCTTAAAGAACTTTTGTTATCCTTACCTTTCATTGATTAGCCAATCACCCTTAACCTGTTACAACCCTTATGCTTCAATAATGTGGAGTTTGGAATTGATGTAAGCATATGGTGTCCCTGGTTCTCGCATCTAATTAGTAGCATTCCTTTCATGAGATCATATTCATATACATCCCAGAAAAGTGCTTTCCTTGTTATAAACATCTGTGGGTGTTTAGTTTCATATTTCCATCAATCTTCTCACATATACTTAGTGTAGGGTGTGTAACCAGAAATTCTGTGTGAAAATAAGAGAGAACTTGTAAGGAATTAAGTGAATTCTCTAAGGCATATTACTACATTCAATTGTTGTTTTAAATTGATTAAATGAGAACTAGTAAGTAGTGATTATGATTACGTATGTGCCTAAGTGTAAGGATGACTAAAATCTATGTGAGTAATGATCTTGAACATGTCATGTGCATTAAGAATCCCTGAGACCATTGTTGGAAGGTTTAGGTTTTATTTTGTTTTTCCGTTTTGCACGAGGACTAGCAAAAGCTAAGTGTGGGGGAATTTGATAGGAGCATATTTATGCGACTTAGTTGCTTGTTTTAGTGCTTTTATGTTATTAGTTCTTAGTTATTTTAGTTCTTCAAGCTTCTTTTGTGTGTTTTCAGGTTCATAAGACGTATTTGGCGAAAATATGCATTTTGGAGCCTTTTAGAGCAGTTTTGGGCTTATTATGGATAGCTTGTATATGGAGCAAGGTGGATGGACGAATTTGGAGCCAAAAGAGGTTAGAAACATGCTACAAATCAGAAAAGGAAAGTGCAAGAAAAGAGGAAACATTATCCAAAACCTTATCCAACCTTATCTTATCCAAACCTTATCCTATCTTATCCTAACCTAATCTTGTTCCACCTTAATCCTAGCTACAAGTGGACCTAAAAACCTAATTTCTAGAGGCCCTATCTGACCCTAAAAGGGTGCCACACGTTTCCCCCCTTTTTATGCCTTCTAGAATACCCAAAATCAGCCATAAGACACTTAGTTTCTAGAAGGCCCAATTTTGGACGAAAATTCTTAAACCTATTTCTAATTGGATTCTGATTTTATTTGGCCTTTTTTTCTCTTGGATTTGGATTGTTTGAGTCCATATCTGAAACCAATTGGGCTAGGACTTAAGTTCCCAACCTTCGCCGCAAGCCCTAAGGGCCCTAATCACTTGTATCTGCTAAGTTTAACCGTAATTCTGATTCCTAGGGTTTTTACCATGCTATATATATATGGACCTTAAGTTGCCGCTCCCCGGAACACATAACCTAAGCAGCCATTCATCATTCATCACATAAATTCGTCCATACACACCCTACACAACAAAACACCCTAAAAACACCATTCTAGTGCCCAGAAAATACAAGCAGCCGCTCCACCTTCTTCCACTCTCTTTGTCGTCCACCACCTTCGTGTCATGTACCATTGGAAATCCCTGAGGCTATTGTTGGAAGGTTTAGGTTATGTTTTGTTTCATTGTTTTGCTTGAGGACTAGCAAAAGCTAAGTGTGGGGGAATTTGATAGGAGCATATTTATGCGCCTTAGTTAGTTAGTTCTTATGCATTTATGTTGTGTTTTCTTAGTTAAGTTAGTCTTTTAAGCTATTTTCATGTGTTTTCAGGTTTTAGAGACAAAGTGAGCAAAAAGATGCAATTTGGAGCATTTTGGAGCAAAATTGGGCTAAAATGGAGTTCATGCACATGAAGCACAAGGGATGGACGAATTTGAGAGATTGATGAAGCTAGGAAGGCGTTTCAAAGTTGAAGAATTGAAGATACAAAGATTCCAAGTTGAAGTAGGAAAGGGCTTACATGAAGGATTCTTAAATGAAGAAGGATTCCTAATCAATGTAGGAGTCCTAATTGAAGATGGATTCCTAGACGAATGAAGTTTCCTACTCAAGCAAGGTTTCCTATATGAAGAAGAAGAATTAAAGTCAAAGAATCAGCTCAAGATAAGGAATCTTATCCAAAACCTCATCCATAACCTTATCTTAGCTTATCTTATCCAAACAAACCTTATCCTATCCTATCTTATCCTAATCCTAAATTATCCACATTCCAGCCATTTAGGAGGGTTTCTAACTAGGTTAGGATGCTTAAAATGGGATTTCTAGAAGACCTTATCTTATCCTACAAAGATGGCACCTAGGAACCTTTCTAGAAGCCTAAAAATCTGCCTTGCATTATCTTCTAGAACCTTAGCTATTTGCCGCACCTTATCTCCCAATCCCTTTGGGTTTTTGACTTGTTTTCCTTATAGGATTGTATGTTATTATCCTATGCAGTTTAGGCCTTTGAAACCTTGTCCTTTGCTACCTAGGAGATGGGATTTTTAGCCTATATATACACCCCATTGCCGCACCTTTCATTCACCATCCTCTACCATATTTTCACTACACCATTCATCCATCACACCCACATTGTGCCGTGACTTGCAAAGGAGAACAAGGAAGACAACTTGGAGCCGTGCATGCCATTCAAGACATTGGATTGTTGGAGCGATTGTAGGTGTTTTCTATCTTTATATCAATGTTTATATTTATTTATCTTTGTTTATTTGCGAACATGAGGAACTAATTTCTTTATAGTTAGAGGGGAATTCAAAGCCATGATCATATGTTTTATATGACTTGATTTCTTCCAATTACGATTTCATGAATCGTGAATGTGGTTTACTTATCTATTTGATTGATAACATGTTTATGTATGTTGATTGAGGGTCGACACTTAGTTTGCATGCATGAATTTGATGCTAGAGTATAAGGGAATTTCACCTAATCGTCATTAACTTATATTCATAAGTAGTAAAAGTCGCAAGTCACGATTGTGTTAAGTAAATCCTAGGCAAGAGTAACATGCGTATCCCATAGTTATGAATGCCTCGTCAATGCTTATGATTTCCATTGAACTTAATGATCTTTGATTTGTGTCTCTATCATGCGTATTCCATAGTTAGGGTCCTTGATAAGAATAATTTGGTTGTAATGCGTATCCCATTCAATTCAATGAATCTAGGGAAATCTGAGAATTAATTGGTCGATCTAGTTAATTTGGGGCATTGTCATTCATGGTTTGTTGAAAGAAGTAATTGGAAATCGAGTCGTATGCATATGTTTCATGTGTGGAGAAGGAACCTTCTAACTAGCCTTTTACCATTTTAAATTACCTAAAATCGTTTTTGTCAAAGTTTGTTTTCAAAGTTCTTGTTTTAAAAGTTAAATTCGTCCAAAATCAACCCCCCTTTACTTACTTGAGTCATAATAGTTAGAAATCACTTTAGTTTGTGTTTTTAAGTGTCTTAGGTCAAGTTTAAACCAATTTTCGTTCAAGTTTGTGTCTAGTGTTCAAAACTGCCCAGATTGTGGTTTTAACGCAGTTTTGAGTGTTTTTGGGCTGTTTTGAGTCTTTTGGTTTGTTTTGGTGTTTTAAAGTTTAGTTTTGCATTCTTTGAGTGTAGTTTAGTGTTTTAAACTTGTTTTTACGTATTTGAGTCAGTTTTCAAGTGATTTTGCAATCCCTCCTAATCCCCGGCCTAGAACGATCCCTACTTACATACTTACTACAATTGATAAAAAGAGGGTTAATTTGTGTGTCAACATAATTTTCACATCAAATTTTGGCGCCGTTGCCGGGGATTAGCAAAGTTGCTAGTCCCTTGGATTGTTTTATTTCAATTTGTTTAATTGAGTCCAGATTTTTACTTTGTTTTTGTTTCTTGTTTTTAGGTACTAGTTTATGACTCGGAGCTCTCATCAGGTGCGTGAACACATCTTGGACTTTGACGACGATTTTGAACGAGAGTTGAGACGAAAGAGGAAGAACCCGGAACCTAGTGAATCAAGTGCAAGTTCCGAGTCCGTTTCTGAATTTGAAGAAGAAGTGGAAAACATGGCAGCGGACGACCGAACGATCAAGCAGCTTTCCGCTTCCGGATTGGATAATGCCGCACCTCTATGTATCCAATACCCTAGGGCGGCTCCGGACAAAACTGCCGAGTTCGAATTGAAGTCAAGTTTACTACACCATATTCCGAAGTACCATGGGTTGTCCATGGAGGAGCCTAACAAGCACTTGAAAGAGTTCGAGGTGGTGTGTTCAAGCATGACTCCAATCAATGTCGACGGGAGTATATTAATGATGAAGACCTTTCCCTTTTCTCTCATGGACAAGGCGAAAGATTGGTTATATGAATTAGCTCCCGGAACGGTCACATCTTGGGAGAGCATGAAGCGAGCTTTCTTGGAAAAGTTTTTCCCAACTTCTCGAGTCATCCTCCTACGAAAAAGGATAAGTGGAATTCAACAAGAAGAAGGTGAGTCTTTCCCTACATATTATGAACGTTTTAAATCTCTTGTTGCTTCTTGTCCACAACATCAAATGAAGGAGGAGCTTCTGCTACAATACTTCTACGAGGGACTTTTACCAATCGAACGACAAATGCTAGATGCTTCGGCGGGAGGAGCTCTGGTGGACAAGACTCCCACGGCAGCAAAGACTTTGATTGCTAATCGAGCGTTGAATGCTCAACAATATGAAGGCGTTGGACAAAGAAGCACCTCACGGCAACGCCAAGTGAATGAGGTAAGTGCCATAACCGAACTTCAAAATCAAATGGCTAACCTTACTACTTTGCTTTCTCAGATTGTGGAAGGGCCAAAAGTTCAAAATGTAAGTGCGTGTGGCGTATGTTCCATGCAAGGACGCCCTACGGACACATGCCCCCAATTGATCGAGAACGGACGGTGGGAGACCCTCAATGCCGTGGGCTTTGGGCAGCAATACCAACAAAGGAATGATCCCATTTCGAACACCTACAATCCCGGTTGGCGTGATCATCCGAATTTCAAATGGCGAGAACACCAACAAGGCCAACAACAAAACACATTTCGGCAACAACCCCCGGGTTTCTATCAAAAGCCATTCGTACCAAATCAAACTCAAATGCAATCTGCCCCAACAAATTCAGGTACGTTCTTGGATAATGATACAATTCTTAAATTACTCAACACTTTGTCTCAGGGGCAAGAGAATCAAACCACAGCATTGCAAAGCCAAGCTAAAAGGGTGGATCACTTGGAAAAACAAATCGGGAAAATTGCGGAGTTTGTAGGACAATTTCGAGACCAAGGAAGACTCCCTAGCTCAACCGTTGCAAATCCAAAAGGGGGATTCGAAACCGCCAAAGCAATTACATTAAGGAGTGGCAAACAAGTTGGAACCGAACCCCAAGCATCCAATTCAAGTCAAAAAGAGGACGAAAAGCTACTAGTTGAGGAAGAAACCCAAACCTCACCCACGGCAATGATGGAACACCCTATGCCGCAACCATTTTGCATTTCCAACCCACACAATTCGGCCAAGGTAAGCTCAAAACCGAATTCTTCTAGTTCTATTCCACTAAATGTGCCTTTTCCTAGCAGGTTGAAGCAATCCAAGAAGGAGGAGAACGAGAAAGACATTTTGGAGACGTTTTGGAAAGTGCAAGTCAATATACCTCTTCTTGACGCCATTAAGCAAGTACCAAGGTACGCAAAGTTTTTGAAAGAATTATGTACAACAAGAAGGAGAATTTTGAACAAAGAAGTGGTCCAGGTAAGTGAGAATGTTTCCGCTGTTTTGCAAAGAAAACTACCCCCTAAATGCAAAGATCCAGGTAGTTTTACAATTCCTTGTGTTATAGGCAATACTAAATTTGAACATGCAATGTTAGATCTAGGAGCTTCAATTAATGTCATGCCATACTCAATTTATGCATCCATGAACTTAGGAGAACTTAAAAACGATGGTGTTATAATTCAATTAGCCGATCGTTCTAATGCATATCCGAAAGGAGTTTTGGAAGATATGTTGGTGCAGGTGGATAACTTGATATTTCCAGCGGATTTCTATGTTTTAGAGATGGAGGACTCACCAAATGTCACCCCATTGCCGATTCTACTTAAGAGGCCCTTCATGAAAACAGCACGCACCAAGATCGATGTGTTCAAAGGGACGTTGACAATGGAATTTGATGGGGAGATTATTAACTTAAACATTTCTGAAGCTATGAAATTTCCTAAAGATGATCATTCTTGTTTTTCTATTGATGTATTGGATGAATTGGCGTAGGATTATCTTGATATGTTGGAAGACGATCCACTCGAAACGACAATTGCACTAGGACTTGGCACAAAACCCAACCTGGCCATACCAAAGGATGAACATGCCAAGCTTGTGGCTGCCTTGGAATCATTGCCACAACATCATGGTAAGCCTTCTAACCCAATTCCAATTCCCGTTTCCACTAATACGTTGTTACCCTCTGTGATTCATGATGTGAGAATTTCTTGACACACAAATTAAACCCTCTTTTTGACAATTGTAGTATAGATGTAAGTAGGGTATCGTTCTAGGCCGGGGATTAGGAGGGATTGCTAATCTATTCTAAATTAATTTAAAAATATTAAACAAGACTCAAGGACACAAAATTAGGCTAAAAACTCGAATAACTCGAAACACACTTAAAATGACTTAAAATAATGAAAACAATCAAATTAAACACTAGGAACTGAAATGGACGGAAATTGAATTAAAAAAACTAACAATAATGAAAACTAACTAAATAATATAATTTAATAATGGGTGGGTTTGGTTTTGATGAAAAGTAAATTAAACTTAAATAAATTACAGAATTGACAAAAACATGAAATTAAAGTGAAAGGATAAATGACGGACTAGCTAGAGGGTTCTTCTCCACACATGACACATATGCAACCTAAATTGATTTTCAGTTGTTCTTTCAATAAGTTGTGAATCTCAACGCCCCAAATTAACCGTGAATTGCACTAATTAACCCTCAGTTTTTCCACAAGTTATTGGGTTGGATGATTGCATACGACAACCCAAAACATTCCCTACAAGTTCCCTACATGAATTGCATAATAGAGATACAAGCAAGAATCATTAAGTTCTATGAAAAACATAAGCATTGACGAGGCACTCGTTACTATGATTTGCATGAAACTTATGCCAAGAATTTACTTAACGTGATTGTGACTAGCAACCTTCACTACTTGTGAATATAAGTTCATAACGATTAGGTGAAATTCACTTATATTCTAGCATCAAATTCATGCATGTAAATTAAGTATGCATCCTTAATCGACATACAAAAATAAGTTATCAATCAAGCAGTTAAGCAAATTAAATCACAACTCAGAAATCACAACTGAAGGTAATCAATTCATATTACAAATATATTCATGGCTTTGAATTAACCTCTAGCCACCCCCCCGTGCTCACCTCTCTCTCTCGCCCTCCTCACCGTCTCTTGGTCCTCACTCTCCCATCTTCTCACTGTCGCACTATTTCTTGTGCTGCCAAGGCAGCTCTTTCTTGTCCCCCCCTCCTCTGCCAAAACAGCTTTTCTTTCCCTTTTATTCTTTCACCGTCCCCGTGTGGACTCTCCCTAACCTGCCCTCTATCTTTATTTTTTTATTCTTTTCTTTACTCACCAACTGCAAAACACTTCAGTTTTTATTCTTTTTCCACTCCAGGCAGCAAGTGCTGCTTTTCCTCCACTAGCTGCAAAGGCAGCTTCTTTCTTTTCTTTTCTGGCGCACGCTTTCTATCTCCTAGTTGTCTCTCCCTTGGATTCTTCCTTGACAATATAGTACAAAACTAATTTGTATCATAAACTCTAAATTAGTAGCAGTTGGGAATTAAGAACAAATTCAAGTAACAAATCCAAAACCAATATTCTATGAAACAATCAATTCAATGCAAATAAAATAAACCAAAATAAAACCCAATCCAAAAATAAAACCAATACTCTTTCTATTTATTATTTAAAACTCATTTGTGCTATTTTTATTTTCTTTGCATAACAGATCCTATAAACACAAAAATAACGTAAATAGCTCAAAAATATAAGGAACTAACTAAGAAAAGACGAGTGAATTTGAAGTAAAAATATATATAAATATGATCCGATCAATTCAGGCCCCCGTTCTTGAGCTTAAACCGTTGCCGGATCATTTAAAGTATGTATTCTTGGGAAATGAAGAGACGTTGCCCGTCATTGTCTCTTCATCACTCACGACTTTAGAGGAAGAAAAGTTGATTCGGGTGTTGAAAGAGCACAAAACAGCCATTGGATGGACATTGGCCGATATTAAGGGAATTAGCCCTACAACGTGCATGCATCACATATTTCTAGAGGAGGGGGCTAAACCAACTCGAGAGGCTCAACGCCGACTCAACCCTTCAATGATGGAAGTTGTGAAAAAGGAGATTATAAAGCTTCTCGATTGTGGAGTAATTTATCCAATCTCGGATAGCCTTTGGGTCTCACCGGTTCAAGTTGTCCCGAAGAAGTCAGGAGTCACGGTGGTGAAGAATGCCGAGGATGAGCTTGTGCCAACCCGTATCCAAACAGGTTGGAGAGTGTGCATCGACTATAGGAAGCTCAACAACACCACAAGGAAGGACCAGTTTCCATTGCCATTCATCGACCAAATGCTTGAAAGGTTAGCCGGTCATTCTTTTTATTGTTTTCTTGACGGTTATTCGGGATATAATCAAATTGTCATAGCTCCGGACGACCAAGAAAAGACCACCTTCACGTGCCCATTTGGTACGTTTGCTCATCGTCGCATGCCATTAGGTTTATGCAATGCGCCGGCCACGTTCCAACGATGCATGGTAAGTATCTTTTCCGATTTTATTGAGAAGATTATTGAAGTATTCATGGATGATTTTAGCGTCTTTGGCGATTCGTTTGATGGTTGCTTGGAAAATCTCACATTAATCTTAAAACGATGCGTTGAAACTAACCTTGTTTTAAATTGGGAAAAGTGTCACTTTATGGTAAAACAAGGCATAGTTTTAGGGCATATCGTTTTTGAAAGGGGAATTGAAGTTGATAAATCGAAAATAGATCTTGTACGCTACTTACCCTCTCCAACTTCGGTTAGAGAGGTTCGTTCTTTTCTTGGCCACGCAGGATTTTATAGGCGATTCATCAAGGATTTTTCAAAGATTTCCACACCCCTATGCCGACTTCTCCAAAAGGATGTGTCCTTCGAATTCAACGAGGAATGTGAAAAGGCGTTCAAACACCTCAAAGAGATGCTAACTTCGGCCCCCATCATTCGGCCACCAGATTGGAGCATTCCCTTCGAGCTCATGTGCGATGCATCCGATTATGCTCTAGGCGTTGTTTTGGGACAAAGGAAGGACAAACAGCCACATGTCATATATTATGCCTCTCGGACCTTGAACGATGCTCAATTGAACTATTCCACAACGGAAAAAGAACTTCTTGCTGTTGTTTTTGCTTTAGATAAGTTTCGTTCTTATTTACTTGGTACTAAAGTAATAATTTACACTGATCATGCAGCGTTGAAGTACTTGCTCACGAAGAAGGAGGCTAAACCAAGGCTTATTCGATGGATGCTTCCCCTCCAAGAGTTCGATATCGAAATCCGAGACAAGAAAGGAAGTGAGAACGTTGTGGCTGATCACTTGAGCCGTTTGGTGCATGAAGAAGAGGTTGTGCCGATCCCAGAGACATTCCCAGACGAGCAATTGATGTCCATTGAGGTTAGTATGCCATGGTATGCGGATTTAGTTAATTATTTAGCATCTAAAGTCATTCCAAGTGAGTTCAATAAAAACCAACGTGATAAACTTAAGTATGATGCACGAAATTATGTGTGGGATGATCCTGATCTATGGAAATATTGCTCTGATCAAATCATTCGTAGGTGTGTGTATGATTCTGAAATTCATTCTATTTTAAACTTTTGTCACACTTATGCATGTGGAGGGCACTTTGGCACTCAAAGGACTGCACGTAAAGTACTTGAATGTGGTTTTTATTGGCCTACTATTTTTAAGGATGCTAGAACTTTTTGCATAGCATGTGATTGTTGTCAACGAACTCGAAATATAGGACCAAAGGACCAAATGCCGCAAAACCCCATATTTAATGTTGAAATTTTTTATGTTTGGGGCATAGATTTCATGGGTCCTTTTCCTTCATCTCATGGTTTTGTTTATATTCTACTTGCGGTTGATTATGTTTCGAAATGGGTGGAAGCAAGAGCCACCCGTACTAATGATTCTAAAGTGGTTGCAGATTTTGTTAAAACTTACATTTTTGCAAGGTTTGGAATGCCGCGGGTACTTATAAGTGATGGGGGCTCCCATTTCTGCAATCGCACCATTGAAGCACTACTCAAGAAATATGGTGTCACGCATAAGGTGGCAACACCTTATCATCCTCAAACAAGTGGACAAGCGGAGGTTTCAAATAGAGAAATCAAGCAGATTTTGGGGAAGACCGTAGGGCCAAACCGGAAAGATTGGAGCTTGTGCTTAAATGATGCATTATGGGCGTATCGTACGACCTACAAAACACCAATCAGAATGTCCCCATTTCGGCTAATCTATGGGAAACCATGCCATCTTCCGGTTGAGTTAGAGCATAAAGCACATTGGGACATCAAAACTTTTAATATGGACATTGATGCCGCAGGCCTTCATAGGAAACTTCAATTGAACGAGCTTGAGGAAGTTAGGAATGAAGCTTACGAGAACTCTCGTATTTACAAGGAGAAAACGAAGGCATTCCATGACCGGATGATTCGGAGCAAGACGTTCTCGATCGGGCAGAAAATGCTACTTTTCAATTCTCGCCTTCGGTTATTTCCAGGTAAGTTGCGTTCTAAGTGGATTGGACCTTTTATTGTTACTAATGTTTTTCCGCATGGTGCAGTTCAAATTCAAAGTTTGAAGATGCAACAAGAGTTCAAAGTCAATGGACATCGTTTGAAGCCATATTTCACACCTTTTGAGGAGGAGACCATGGAGGAAGTCAATCTCCAACCCGTGGGCCCTATTCAAGCTTGATTGGAGGCATCGTCCGGCTGGAAGACGTTAAAGCAAGCGCTTCTTGGGAGGCAACCCATGCAAATAATCAGATTTGCGTTTCTAAACCCTACTCTTTATTGCTTTTACTTTGGCATATTTGTCATGTTTGCTAGTTGTGTTATTTGCTTGTTTTTGTGTGAGTCTATGTTTGAAACTTTGAGGACAATGTTTGGTTTAAGTGTGGGGGGGGTAAACAAAGTGTTTTTGTGTCAAATTCGGAGGATTTTACCACCTAACATTTCAAAGGTTGTTTTTCATTGTTTTCAAGTGTTTTCAGAATGTTTTGATGTGTTTTTATGTGGCTTTACCAGAAAATCCGAAAATTCAAGAAAAAATTAGAAAAAGTTTTGAAAAAAAAACCCAAAAAGAGTCGTTTTAAAGTTGTTTTTGTGTGTTTGTGTCTTAGAGTACCTTCCAACACAATGATGAGGATTTGGTTTTTTATTACATGACCGTTAAAGAAAGTTACAAACATGGATAGAAGTTTGATATGCTCTTTTGTTTATGTTTGGTCATCGTTGTTGTTTACAAATTCACATATAATCACAAAAAAAAAAAATCAGTTTTTGTAACATGCTTGAAGGAAGTAACTCAAACTAACGCTACAACCTTGTGAGACTTGAGCCCTTAACATGCTTTGGAGAGTTAATAATCTGTGAAATTGTTGTTTTCTAAAGTCGTTGCATGATCTCATCATTCTTTGCTTGGTTGCTACTTAGAAGGCGTTTCATCATTATAGATCCAAATATTAGAACTCATACCCATTTCATTCAAAGCTTAAAATTGAGTACATAACATATAACAAGATGAAGTTGTTTAGTAGTTATCACCAGAGCCAAAAAGCCTTCAACCCATGCATTTGTTTTTGTAGGATTAACCCCTTTGAGCCTTATTTAGCCTATTTTTGTTGTTAGCCACATTATCCTTACCTAGCCTAGAGTAGGACTATCCATACCCTTGTTCTTAGAGGATAATAAAGCTTGACTTAGAGGAAATTCCTTTTGATCAACATGGTGCAAAACTAAGTGTGGGGGAATTGAAAGATTGTGTGCCAAAAGAAATAAGGAGGGCACGGGTTAGACAAAGAAAAACAAAAGAAAAAAAAAAGAAAAATCGTAGAAAAAGAAAGAAAAAAAGGGAAAAGTGTGAAAATTATGAAAAGGAGTTGAAAGTGCATAAAATGAGCTCTAAGTTGTGGTTGTTGAAGAAAGGGTCCAAAAAGTTGAATTAGACCCTAAAGTGTTGCATGAGTATTCCCCTTGGGTTTAAACATTGATTTTTGCATGCAAAAGTGAATTTTAAGTGTCAATATCATTACTTTGCTTATTAGTCTTTAAGAATGTTTGTTTATCCTTACCTTTCTTTCTTAGCCAATACCTTAGCCCCGTTACAACCCTTTGCTTCTATCTTGATTGTTATGTGTTTCAATATGTGGAGTTTGGAGTTGGTATGAGCATATGATATCCCTGGTTCTCGCATCTAAGTAGTAGCATTTCATTCATGAGATCATATACATACTTGCATAATTCCAGAAAAAGCTTTTATTGTTATAACATATGTGAGCATTAGTTTTCATATTTACATCAATCTTCTCACATATAACTAGTGTAGGGTGTGTAGTCAGAAAATCTGAGTGAAAATTGAGTGCATATCTAGTGAGGAATTGAGGGATTCTTTAAGGAATGTTACAACATTCAAAACATTGTTTTAATTGCTTAACTGTGAGCTAGTAAGTGATGACTATGATTAAGTATGTGCTCGAGAGTATGGATGGCTAAAATCTATGTGAGTAGTAATCTTAGTCGTGTCATGTTGCATTGGAAATCCTTGAGGCGATTGTTGGAAGGTTTAGGTTATGTTTTGTTTTGTTTTGCTCGAGGACTAGCAAAAGCTAAGTGTGGGGGAATTTGATAGGACCATATTTATGCGCCTTAGTTAGTTAGTTTTTATGCATTTATGTTGTGTTTTCTTAGTTAAGTTAGTCTTTTAAGCTATTTTCATGTGTTTTCAGGTTTTCGAGACAAAGTGAGCAAAAACATGCAATTTGGAGCATTTTGGAGCAAAGTTGGGCTAAAATGGAGTTCATGCACATGAAGCACAAGGGATGGACGAATTTGAGAGATTGATGAAGCTAGGAAGGCGTTTCAAAGTTGAAGAATTGAAGATACAAAGATTCCAAGTTGAAGTAGGAAAGGGCTTACATGAAGGATTCTTAAATGAAGAAGGATTCCTAATCAATGTAGGAGTCCTAATTGAAGATGGATTCCTAGACGAATGAAGTTTCCTACTCAAGCAAGGTTTCCTACATGAAGAAGAAGAATTAAAGTCAAAGAATCAGCTCAAGATAAGGAATCTTATCCAAAACCTCATCCATAACCTTATCTTAGCTTATCTTATCCAAACAAACCTTATCCTATCCTATCTTATCCTAATCCTAAATTATCCACATTCCAGCCATTTAGGAGGGTTTCTAACTAGGTTAGGATGCTTAAAATGGGATTTCTAGATGACCTTATCTTATCCTACAAAGATGGCACCTAGGAACCTTTCTAGAAGCCTAAAAATCTGCCTTGCATTATTGATAGGAGCATATTTATGCGCCTTAGTTAGCTAGTTCTTATGCATTTATGTTGTGTTTTCTTAGTTAAGTTAGTCTTTTAAGCTATTTTCATGTGTTTTCAGGTTTTAGAGACAAAGTGAGCAAAAAGATGCAATTTGGAGCATTTTGGAGCAAAATTGGGCTAAAATGGAGTTCATGCACATGAAGCACAAGGGATGGACGAATTTGAGAGATTGATGAAGCTAGGAAGGCGTTTCAAAGTTGAAGAATTGAAGATACAAAGTTTCCCAGTTGAAGTAGGAAAGGGCTTACATGAAGGATTCCTAAATGAAGAAGGATTCCTAATCAATGTAGGAGTCCTAATTGAAGATGGATTCCTAGACGAATGAAGTTTCCTACTCAAGCAAGTATGTGAAAAATATGAAAAGGAGTTGAAAAGAGCATAAAATGAGCTCTAAGTTGTTGGTGGTTGAAGCAAGGGTCCAAAAAGTTGAATTAGACCCTAAAGTGTTGCATAAGTATTCCCCTTGGGTTTAAACATTGATTTTTGCATGTAAAAGTGAATTCTAAGTGTCAATTTCATAACTTGCTTATTATTCTTGAAGAATGTTTGTTTATCCTTACCTTTCTTTGATTAGCCAATACCTTAGCCCCGTTACAACCCTTTGCTTCTATCTTGATTGTTATGTGTTTCAATATGTGGAGTTTGGAATTGGTATGAGCATATGATATCCCTGGTTCTCGCATCTAAGTAGTAGCATTCCATTCATGAGATCATATACATACATTCATAATTCCAGAAAATGCTTTTCTTGTCATAACATATGTGAGCATTAGTTTTCATATTTACATCAATCTTCTCACATATAACTAGTGTAGGGTGTGTGGTTAGAAAATCTGAGTGAAAATTGAGTGCATATCTAGTGAGGAATTGAGGGATTCTCTAAGGCATGTTACTACATTCAAAACATTGTTTAATTGATTAAATGTGAGCTAGTAAGTGATGACTATGATTAAGTATGTGCTCGAGAGTAGGGATGGCTAAAATCTATGTAAGTGGTGATCTTTGGTGTGTCATGTACCATTGGAAATCCCTGAGGCTATTGTTGGAAGGTTTAGGTTATGTTTTGTTTCATTGTTTTGCTCGAGGACTAGCAAAAGCTAAGTGTGGGGGAATTTGATAGGAGCATATTTATGCGCCTTAGTTAGTTAGTTCTTATGCATTTATGTTGTGTTTTCTTGGTTAAAGTAGACTTTTAAGCTATTTTCATGTGTTTTCAGGTTTTAGAGACAAAGTGAGCAAAAGGATGCAATTTGGAGCATTTTGGAGCGAAATTGGGCTAAAATGGAGTTCATGCACATGAAGCACAAGGGATGGACGAATTTGAGGAATTGATGAAGCTAGGAAGGCGTTTCAAAGTTGAAGAATTGAAGATACAAAGTTTCCCAGTTGAAGTAGGAAAGGGCTTACATGAAGGATTCCTAAATGAAGATGGATTCCTAATCAATGTAGGAGTCCTAATTGAAGATGGATTCCTAGACGAATGAAGTTTCCTACTCAAGCAAGTATTCCTACATGAAGAAGAAGAATTAAAGCCAAAGAATCAGCTCAAGATAAGGTATCTTATCCAAAACCTCATCCATAACCTTATCTTAGCTTATCTTATCCAAATAAACCTTATCTTATCCTATCTTATCCTTATCCTAAACTATCCACATTTCAGCCAATTAGGGGGGTTTCTAACTAGATTAGGATGCTTAAAATGGGATTTCTAGAAGATCTTAACCTTATCCTACACATAGGGTGCTTAGAACCTTTCTAGAAACCCCTAAAAATCTGCCTTGTATGATCCTTCTAGAACCCTAACTTTGTGCCGAATTTTCTACCCTATTTCCTTTAGGATTTTGGTTTCTAGAAGCCTTATCATTTCACACTCTTTGTGCTGCACCTTATCTCCCAATCCCTTTGGGTTTTTGACTTGTTTTCCTTGTAGGATTGTATGTTATTATCCTATGTAGTTTAGGTCTTTAAAACCTTGTCCTTTGCTACCTAGGAATGTGAATTTTCAGCCTATATATACAACCCATTGCTGCACCTATTCATTCACCATCCTCTACCATATTTTCTCTACATCATTCATCCATCACACCCTCATTGTGCCGTGACTTGCAAAGGAGAACAAGGAAGACAACTTGGAGCCGTGCATGCCATTCGAGACGTTGGATTGTCGGAGCGTTTCTAGGTGTTTTCTATCTTTATGTCAATGTTTATATTTATTTATCTTTGTTTATTTGCGAACATGAGGAACTAATTTCTTTATAGTTAGAGGGGAATTCAAAGCCATGATCATATGTTTTATATGACTTGATTTCTTCCAATTATGATTTCATGAATCGTGAATGTGGTTTACTTATCTATTTGATTGATAACATGTTTATGTATGTTGATTGAGGGTCGACACTTAGTTTGCATGCATGAATTTGATGCTAGAGTATAAGGGAATTTCACCTAATCGTCATTAACTTATATTCATAAGTAGTAAAAGTCGCTAGTCACGATTGTGTTAAGTAAATCCTAGGCAAGAGTAACATGCGTATCCCATAGTTATGAATGCCTCGTCAATGCTTATGATTTCCATTGAACTTAATGATCTATGATATGTGTCTCTATCATGCGTATTCCATAGTTAGAGTCCTTGATAAGAATAATTTGGTTGTAATGCGTATCCCATTCAATTAAATGAATCTAGGGAAATCTGAGAATTAATTGGTCGATCTAGTTAATTTGGGGCATTGTCATTCATGGTTTGTTGAAAGAAGTAATTGGAAATCGAGTCGTATGCATATGTTTCATGTATGGAGAAGGAACCTTCTAACTAGCCTTTTACCATTTTAAATTACCTAAAATCGTTTTTGTCAAAGTTTGTTTTCAAAGTTCTTGTTTTAAAAGTTAAATTCGTCCAAAATCAACCCCCCTTTACTTAGTTGAGTCATAATAGTTAGAAATCACTTTAGTTTGTGTTTTTAAGTGTCTTAGGTCAAGTTAAAACCAATTTTCGTTCAAGTTTGTGTCTAGTGTTCAAAACTGCCCAGATTGTGGTTTTAAGGCAGTTTTGAGTGTTTTTGGGCTGTTTTGAGTCTTTTGGTTTGTTTTGGTGTTTTAAAGTTAAGTTTTGCATTCTTTGAGTCTACTATAGTGTTTTAAACTTGTTTTTACGTATTTGAGTCAGTTTTCAAGTGATTTTGCAATCCCTCCTAATCCCCGGCCTAGAACGATCCCTACTTACATACTTACTACGATTGATAAAAAGAGGGTTAATTTGTGTGTTAACATAATTTTCACATCACATTCTAAGTTGTTGAACAATTTTAGGTGTATTCTATCTTATATTTCAATGTCTAATTCATGTACTCTTTGTTTTGCTTTAAGTATGATTGGCTAAATTCGTTTTGGCTAAGGGTGTATTCAAAACCATGATTATATATGTGAAATAAGTTGATTACTTCCAGTTATCGTTGCATAATTCGTTGATATGAAATATATAAGCACTCAAATTAACCCTCTTTTTATTAATTGTAGGAAAGTATGTAAGTAGGGATCGTTCTAGGCCGGGGATTAGGAGGGATTGCTAAATCACTTGAAAACTGACTCAAATACGTAAAAACAAGTTTAAAACACTAAACTAGACTCAAAGAATGCAAAACTAAACTTTAAAACACCAAAACAAACCAAAAGACTCAAAACAGCAAGTAAACACTCGAAACTGCGTTAAAAACACTTTCTGGGCAATTTTGGACACTAAGGAAGAATTTGGACGAAAATTGGTTTTGACTTGACTCAAGACACT